>CM042163.1:930052-962552 GCA_023376005.1 Doryteuthis pealeii
CTCATCCAGGGGGCCATCCCCCAGACAACACCTGCCCCTCGATTAAAGGCAGGGTGGGTTATTGCCCATGCCCTGAGGCGCCCCCTTGAGGGGAAATGCCGACGGGATCGACGCAATTTTCACCTGCCACTCCATGAGCTTCGTTTTGTGGTGGTCCCACGTTAATAGGACTGTTCCTGACCCGTACAAGTGGGGTACGCGGTAAATATCATGTAAATATCATGTAATATGGTCAACAGTGGCTCGGCCTCTGGACCATTGATATAATTAACGCGTCGATCCCAGGGGGCCATCCCCCCAGCAAAGCCTGCCCCCTTGATTTAAAGGGCAGGCTGTTGTATTGCCCAGTGCCTGAGGTCCCCCTTGGGAATGCCGACGGATCGACGCAATTTTTCACCTGCCACCCCATGAGTCTAGGCTTGTGGGTGTCCCACAGAAATAGGGCCTTCGTGTCTGACCCGTACAAGTGGTACGTCGAAAAATCATGTTGATATGGTCAACAGTGGCTTCGCCTCTGGACCATTGATATAATTAAACGGCGTCGATCCCAGGGGCCATCCCCCTAGGCAACACCTGCCCCCTCGATTTAAAGGCAGGGCTTGTTTATTGCACGCCTGAGGCGCCCCCTTGAGGGAATGCCGACGGAGATCGACGCAATTTTTCACCCACCACCCCATGAGCTTCGCTTGTGGTGGTCCCACATAAATAGGCCTTCGTGCCTGACCCCGTACAAGTGGGGTACGTGGAAAATATCATGTAGAATATGGTCAACTTTATAAGTAATGGAAAACAATTTTATTAATAATTGAGTTAAATAGATAAAAATAAAATCACGGAGAATGTAATGTAAAATATCAAAGGAATTGTGACTTGAGTAGAATATAGTTTCGGTTACAGACAGACAAACCCACAATCTCCATTATAATAAGATTATCATTATTATCATCATCATCATCACCATACTATTCGGAAAATGTCCTTTCACTGTTTCTTTTATAGGTGAATTGTTCTTTTTTTTTTTTTTTTACAAGGATCTTGTGTATTTGGTTTGAACAAATTTCTAGAGCGGAAAGTGTTTAATTAAAGCCGAGTTTTCATCGACTGACGAAAAGGACTTCGCATCCCCACCCTACACCCTTACCAACCTCACCCACCACCCCACCCCCGTCTTGGCACAAAGTGCGAAATAATTCTCAACTAAAAACTGATAGAAAAGACGAGCGTACCAAAAAGATTTCTCACTGTCACAACGGACGTGTGTTAACGTGATTTTATACACACAACAACAAAAAAAGAGAACAGCGATTAAATTTGTTCGTTTCATGGTTGGCGACGGGCGTTAGGTCGCCAGAGGCGGGAAAACAAAGGGGGAAAAAGAATATATATAATATAATATTTATATATATATATAGCAAGGAGAAGAGGAGAGAGAGAGAGATAGATAGATAGATAATAGATAGATATATATGTATATATAATGAAATATTATAAAGAAGAAAATATTAAACATATATATATATATATATATAAAGATATATACCTATATATAAAGATATATTATAATATATATATAAAATATACCCTATATATATATATAAAATATAAATATAAAAGAACATAATAAAACCGATATATATATAAAATAAATATAATAAAGATAGATATATATATATATAAAGAATTATTATATATATATATAAAATATATAATATATATATATATATATATATTATATAGAAGAGAGAGAGAGAGAGAGAGAGAGAAGAGAGAGAAGAGGACCCAAACTGACTGACTGACAGAAAGAAAGACAAGGAAAATTACAAGGAGACAGAGAGATAACAGATCAATAGAAAGAGAGACAGCAGACAAACAGAATAGATGATAGATAGATCCTAATCCCAAGAAAACAAAACAGACAACATGAAAAAGAAAAAAATATATATATATATAGAGACGAAGAGAGAGAAAGAGAAAGAAACAGAGAGGACAGAAGAACAGAGAAAGAGAGGGAGAGAGAGAGAGACACAAACAGACTGACAGAAAGAAAAACAGGGCCAAATGACAGCAGACAGAGACAGAGAGATAACAGAGCGCAATAGAAAGAAGCAGGCAGAACAAACAGATAAGATAATAGATAGGTAGATAATAGATAGACAGACAGACAGAGACAGAGACAGAAGGTTCCTGATCCCCAGAAAATAAAACAGAAAAATGAAAAAAGAAAATATATTATATAATATATATATATATATATATGAGAGAGGAGAGAGAGAGAGAAGAGAGAGAAGAAGAAACACAGACAGACAGGAAAAGAGAATTAGACAGTCAGACAGACAGAGAGAAATAAATCCACAAATCCAAGATAAATTAAAACAGACCACATGAGAAAAAAAATCAAATAAAACACACACACACACACACACACACATATATATATTATATATATATATATATATATAGATATAGAGAGAGAGAGAGAGAGAGAGAGAGAGAGAGAGAAACAGACTGACAGAAAGAAAGACAGGCAAATTGACAGGCAGACAGAGACAGAGAGATAGACAGAGCGCAGATAGAAAGAAGACAGGCAGAAGATAGAGATAGATAGATAGATAGATAGATGGAGATGGAGAGAGAGAGAGAGAAGAGACAAAGACAAAGACAGACAGAGACAGAGACAGAAATCCTCCCAAGAAAATAAAACAGACAACATGAAAAAAAATATATATATATATATATATATATATATAATATATATATATATACAGAGAGAGGAGAGAGAAGAAGAGAGGAGAGAGAGGGAAAAGAAACACAGACAGACAGACAGGAAAAAGAGAGATAGATAGTCAGACAGACAGAGAGAAAATAAACCAAATCCAAGATAAATGAAACAGACACATGAGAAAAAAAATAAAAGAACAATACACACACACACACACACACACATATATATATATATATATATATATATATAATATATATATGTATTAGAGAGAGAGAGAGAGAGAGAAGAGGAGAAGAGAGAGAGAGAGATAGCAAGACAGACAGACAGACCGGGGGATCCTAATCCAAGATAAATAAAAAAAGACAACATAAAAGAAATAAGGTTTTCTTTTGTATTCGGCGCTTCTTTTTAATAAGAGAAAAAAGCCAACAGTCATGAAATCTTAGACGTTTTCTTGCTTTTTTATAAGAGTGTGAACTTTTTACACACTCAAATAAAAAGGGTGTGGAACACTTAGAGGATACAATAGCAATTCAAACAAAATAACGAGACATGTAGAATTTTGCTAACAATGACAGAAGTAAACGTATATATATATATATATATATATATATATATATATATAATATTATAATGGAGATTGTGGTTTTTTTCTGTCTGTAACCGAAACTAAACTACTCAAGTCACAATTCCCTTGTTATTTAACACACATTCTGCATGATTTATTCTTTTAAACCTCAGTTATAATAAAAAATTGTTTACATCATTAATACTTTAACCATATCTACATACTAAGAACATGCAATTTGTATTTATATATACAACAAAATAGCGGTTTACAGTTTGAACGGAAGGCTAATTTGCATATTGATATTAAAAAATTTGATTTTAATAAATATATTGGTATTATTGATTTCTAATTGTTTGGTTTTATCTTAATAAATATAAACAAAAATCTCGTGGATAAATCTAAAAGAAATTTATTACAAAAGAAATAACTGTAATTTTATCTTTCTTCCTATTTTAACTAAATAGTTAAATAGGAAATTTACAATGAAAAGGGAAGTAATGGAAAATGTGGAACAGTTAGTTTCAAAGTTGTTCTATTTTCGATTATACCCCCTCTTCCAATCTTTTTATCTGAATTCTGTATTCAGTTTCATTAGCCTTTCTAATTTAATATGATATTTTATTATATCAAAACTTAAATACTTGCACCCGGAGGGTGCATATATTTGCTAGTTATTATAATGGAGATTATGTGTTTGTTTGTCTGTAACCGAAACTATATCACTATTCCAGTCACTATCCATTTAGTTATCATACATCACATTCTCGATGAATCATTTTTATTTAAGCCTCAATTATTAATAAAATTGTTTTTCATTATTAATACTGCTGGGCATATCTACGTACTAACAACATGCAATTGTATTTATATGTACAACAAAAGCGGTTTACAGTGTGAACGGCAAGGCCTAATTTGCATATTGATATTTAAAATTTGATTTTAATAAATATATGCTTAGTATTGTTGATTTCTAATTATTTGATTTTATCTTAATGAATATGAGTAAAAATCTTGGAGATAAATCTTAAAAGAAATTAATTAACAAAAAGCAATAACTGTAATTTTATTCTTTACTTCCTAATTTAACTAAATAGTTAAATTAGAAAAGTTTAGCAATGAAAGTTGGGGGCGATGGGAGAGGAAGCTACAGCTGTTATATTTTTCGATTATACCCTTCTCTATTTCAAATCATTTTATCTGCATTCTTATTTAGTTTCTTTAGACTTTAATTAATATAATATATTATGACATTAATACTTGCACCTGGAGGGTGCATATATTTGCTAGTATATATAAAGGTAAAAGTATCTAATCGATTGGTAAGTTGAGGATGATTATATTTGGGATCATCTATATCCTTCGTATATCCAAATGCATGTACATCAATAGATTTATACAGGATTGTTTCAAATCTCTAAGAGAGCTCCGTTTATGATAATTAATAAATTAATTATACACAGAGCAATTATTGCAAAGTGAAAATTTATTGAAATCTCTCTCTCTCTCTCTCTCTCTCTCTCTCTCTCTCTCTCTCTCTATCTATATCTATATATATATATATATATATATAATATATATATATATATTTGTAGGCCTATAATATATATATATTTGTAGGCATATATATATATATATTTATATATATATATATATATATATGTATATATATATTTGTAGGCATATATATATATATATATATGTACGCATATATATATATATATATATATATATATATATATGCTACACATATATAATATATATATAAATATATATTGTAGTCATAGGGGCCGGTTAGCTCAGTCGGCTTAGAGCGTTCGGCTAGAAACCACAAGTCCTAGTTTCGATACCGTCCCCGCCAACTCAGCGTATGATAGCACAGGATCTGTGCGGCAAATTAAGGAGCTGATGTAGGTGTGGTGCTCCACCTCAGATGCTAAAAAACAATCTCCTTGTCTAGCGCTATTAAAAGGGGATAGACTCCCTCGCTGACTGGCTGATACCGACTTTAGGCCGCCCGTCGACTTTACTACTTTACTATATATAATATATTTGTAGACGTATATATAGTGTGTGGTGTGTGTCTATGTGTGTTGTGTTTTATATATATAATATATATATATATATATATATATATATATATACACATCGCAGTTTCTTGTCTCAAAATAAAATTCTGATGAGGTCTCGTTAATACACAGAGGCGAAATATCAGTTGAATGAATTTCTGTTTTTAGCCGGTTTAATTCCTCAACTTTTAATTACGAACACACATACACCCACACACACCCACACACACACCCACACACACATATATATATATATATATATATATATATATATATATATATAAACAAATAATGTGCGTGTGTGTGTGTCAGTTTGTGTATTGCAATTTGCTTTTCACATCCGTTTTCTTGTCTACGTTTTCAATCATTAAGTGCATTTTGGCTGCAGTAATCTCAACAATAGTTAAATAAATAAATAAATAAAATAAAATATAAATTATAAAACTAAATCTCTAACATTTTGTTCGGTATTCATTTCATTTATTTTCTTTAACTAATTAGTCTTGTTATCTTTGTTTCTACCATGAGGAAACTTTTTAGATTAATTATTCTAGTTAATTAAAGCGGGGTGATAAAACCGATCCGAGCCACCATGTTCCATGCCGTACATGGAATTCATAGCGTAGAACGAATTATATCCAAATCTGTAGTCTCTTAATTGGAAAAAGATAGAAAGGAAAAAAAATATTTTAAAAAAGGAAAAAGGAAAAAAACTTGGAACAAGATATTGTATTCAGATCTCTTTTGAGATTTTACTCGTTTCAACACTCAACTGAGGAAGGTTGGAGAGCGCACCAGCTGAAAGTGGTAATCAAAAACAACAAAGATAAGAATAATAGTCTAATTATTTGTCTGTTGTTTTTTGTTTTTTGTTTTTTGGAATGAAGCTTGATGTGAATAATTTTGATGTTTCAGACGCCTATTTATTGTGGTATGTATAAACACATTTTGGCCGTTGTATCCTCCGTACAGGAAACGCTAATAATTTTTTTAAATAATCGTGATTCTTCTCGTGACACATGTCGGAATGATAGGCGTGCAAAAACAAGGACGTCATAATTTGCATAAATTCTTGAAGAGTTCATCGACGCCTGTTTGGTCAACAAACTATTAAAGATGATTTCATATGTTGGGTCCTTACTGAGCTCGGATACACAGGGAACAGCTGAAGAAAGCCGGAGGATACAGCGGCCGAAACGCTGTGTTATACATACCGCAATACCAAAGTCCATAGTTTAATGTTCTTTACAACCAGGACAATACTTTACGTCAAAATTTAAGATACAAGTTAGTTGGGCCAGCCACTCTGTCGGTGAGTCTTAGAATATGTTCACTGTATCCCCTCCACTGCAGAGGGATAAGACGCCTCAAGAAGGGGTTATCCTAGTAGGACACTAAAAGGCATCAAAGGGCGAGGCTCCGATACTCAAGATCTTCATTGCCATTACTCCTAAGTCCACTCTGACCCGGAGTGGTAGTATCTGTTAGAGTCCCATCTATTATTATAATAACACGACAATAAGATTAAGTCGGAAGAAGAGCATACTGATGAAGACGCTGGTATCGAAACAAGAAAAACAAGATAATCGTCCAAACAATTCAGAAAAAAATCGACAATACTTGTTGGAATATCATGGGTATAAGTACTAGAAATCGCCACTTATATTTATGGACTTTACCAACTTCAGGGACAGGCATTGAACAATAAAAAAAAACTATATAGAGTGTATTTAAAGTCGTTGGTAATTGTCCTGAAATCAGTTGCTAACTGGACTAGAAGAACTACGACTGGATTTCTATGCTACAATTACACTCTTGTGCTACCTAGGAATTCAAAGACTATGATTGGATTCTCTGCTACATGTACACTCTTGTTCTACCTGGGATTTCAAGGACTACAACTAGGTTCTCAGCTACAACTACACTCTTCTTATAATTAGTGGTTCAAGGACTACAACTGGATTCTCTGCTACAAGGACACTCTTGTTCTACCTAGGATTTCAAAGAATACAACTGGATTCTCTGCTACAAGGACACTCTTGTTCTACCTAGGATCTTAAGGACTATAAATGGAATCTCTCCTACAAGTATACTCTTTTTCTACCTAGAATTTTAAGGACTACAACTGGATTTTCTGCGACTCTTGCTCTTCCTAGGATTGCAAGGACTACGACTGGATTCTCCCTACAACTACACTCTTGTTCCACCTAAGATTTCAAATACTAATAATAATAACGCCAATGATTTTTTTTAATAATCGTGATTCTTCTCGTGATAAGTGTCGGAATGATAGGCCTGAAAAAACGGCATAGAGTGCATTTAAAGTCGTTGGTAATTGACCTGAAATCAGTTGCTAATTGGACTAGAGCAATTGTTCTACCTAGAATTTCAAGGTCTACGGCTTGATTCTCTGCTACAACTAAACTCTTGTTCCACCCAAGATTTCACGGTCTACAACTGGACTTTCTAATAGAGACTCCACCCTTTTCTAACATTGGATTTACCGATAGGCGACCTAAACGCCTAAAATAGTGACCAGAATCGTAACAATACTTTATTTCATATCTTATATCAACCGTAGGAAAGCCGGGAAGCTCATTGGTCGGAATACACGATCGAATATTTTAGGTAATAGATATCTTATTATCCTGAGGAGTGGGGAGACAATCTCATGACTTATACAATATTCCGTTGTCGAATCGCTATAACGATGAGTGCAGTTTTTTTTATTTGAAGCTGCCCGGCGGTTCAAACCAAAACGTATTGTCTCGAGAGACAATAAAGAAAATGTTTTCTGGTAGGATGATTTGCAACAAGTGAACGAGGAATTTCGAATCACTTAATCTATTCAATATTGGCTGGAAAGAGATACACTCAACAATAAGTGAAAGCCTCTTTTTTGCTTTGAGGGTTCGAGTAAAAAAAAGACTTTCAAACATCCGTTCCGCTTCGGTGGACACGTTTTCGGTTTGCATGTTTCGTCACACTTGGCAACAGCCGGACGGAAATGAGTCGAGAAGCGGTCAAGCAGATATAAGAAAGTTTCTATCCATTCATCTTTCAAGAAGAACCACAAAAACCACATAAGGAGGGGGAGGGGAATAAAAGAAAGAAAAATGAGGGAATTTGCAAAGGTATTGAATATATATATATATATATATATATATATATATATATATATATATATAGGATATTTCCTAGTTGAGTAACATGATATTACAGAGTGACCCAGCAAAAACAGAACCCAGATTATTTATTTATTTCCCCATTAAACTAACCCTAAACCCCAACCCTAACGCTAACCCTAACCCTTGTTGGATTTAAACTTTAAAAAAAATTAAAATGAAAATTAACAGTTTTATTACAAGATTTGTGGGTTCTGTTTTTTCTGGGTCACTCTGTAATATTATGTTACTCAATTAGGGGAGACTAGGGTTAGGGTTAGGGTTAGGGTTTAGGGTTAGGTTAGGGTTGGGGTTTAGGTTTGTTTAATGTGAAAATAAATAAATAATTTGGGTTCTATTTCTTTCTGGTCACCCGTGTTACTCAACTAGGAAATAACCTATATATATATATATATATATATTATTATATATATATATATATGTAGAAATGGAAAAAGGAATTGAATCCGACAATATGAGGAAAAATGAGTAAAGAAAAGAAAAGTAAATGGATAAAATGAATTTAATCGATATCACATTAATCGATATCACTTACACATTGTTCGGTCAGTTTATGTGTGTGAAAATATTCGCACACATACAAGAATCGACCTTCATCAGAGTGAACATTTATTTTTATCTTCACCTGATGAAGGTCGATTCTTGTATGTGTGCGAAATATTTTCACACACAATAAACTGACCGAAACACATGTGTAAGTGATATCGATTAATGTGATATCGATTAAATTCATTTTATCCATTTACTTTTCTTTTCTTTACTCATTTTCCTCATATATATATATATTATATATTATATATATATATATATATATATATATTAATAGTAGGTCAATTTGCATACATGGGTAGCAATATTCATCTACAGAAAGGGATGTCTACATACGCATAAAAAGGCATGCACTGCTATAGACAAATTATAAAAATCTGATCTCTTTGATAAGATAAAGCATGAAGTTAAAGCTGTGTAAGCATTACTTTATGGTTGCACCACTTGGGCTTTAACGAAACGCTTAGGAAAAAAAGCTTGATGGGAGCTACACAAGGATGCTGCGTGCTGTCTTGAATAAATCCTGGAAGCAGCACCCCACGAAAAGATCGCTGTATGGCCACTCACCTAAACATTGAGCAGAATAAAAAAATTTTAAAAAATATGAAAAACATGCGTCTTCTGTGCCGATAAATCGCCGTTGCAGATGCAACGTGTGTGTCTTTGAATATGACTCATAGAAATTAGGATTGCCAAGTGTCCATGTCGTGAATAATTTAGATGCTGCGTCAAAAATAGTGTCCAACGTTTCTGGGTAAGCAGCAAATGTTTGATGATCAATTCGTGAAAAAACAAAAAAAAAAACAAAAAAAAACAAATGGATCAATTGAACGAAAGAAGAGTCAGCATCAGTGTGTGGTGGAAGGAGGGTCAAGAAGATCTCCCCCCCCCCCATTTGCCCGAGGGTCAACACAGCTAATCAAGACGGATGAAGAGTGAACTATTTTCCTTCTCTACTACCACACTCCTCCTCCTCTTCCCCCGTTCTTAACATTTTTTCTTTTCTTTTCTTTTTTTCCATGGGGTGGGGTGGGGGAGTTTTTTGATATTATCAATAAACATGGGTCACGTAAAATCCATTGATATTTACTTAGCTTAGCTTAGTCTGACACAAGGATAATATAATTGAGCATTCAATGGGAATCCCACTCTCAATATTAGCGATTTCTTCGTGATACGAGTATGTTCAACTTTGCGCTAAGGAAACACTATAGATATTTACTTAGCTTAGCTTAGAGTGACCGGTTAGTTGGTTGGTTGGTTGGTTGGTTGGTTGGTTGGCTGGTTGGTTGGCTGGTTTTAGGCATTTAGACATTTATTAGATTATTTAATGCCAAAGATAGGCTTTTTCTTGGAAGCAATTATATGTTTTCAAATAACTATTCATATTGAATAATAATAATAATAATAATAATAATAATAATAATAATAATAATAATAATAATAATACCATGCGCAACACCATGAAGCTAAGAGGTCCAGAAGAAAGCGGCGGCAACAAAGCACCGACACATCAACATCTTCAGGGACAGCCTGCACAGGCGACATCAGTGGTCGAGAATGTTTTTCGAACATTGGACTTCACACTCACAGGGGGCGCTGTAACTTCAGGGGCACAAGAACTATATTATAGTCTTCCGAGACTGAAATGCCAATGAATAGTAAAGTTCGTGGGATGGCCTATTGCGACACGACGAAGTCAAGAGGTCCAGAAGAAAACAGCGGCAACAAAGCACCGGCACATCAACATCTTCAGGGACAGCCTTCACATGGGACATCTTTGTCGAGAATGTTTGTCGAACATCGGACTTCACAGTCATAGGAGGCGCTGTAATTTCAAGGGTACAAGAACTATTTTATAGTCTTCCGAGACTGAAATGCCAATGAATAATAATAATAATAATAATAATAATAATAATAATAATAATAATAGACACGAATAGGCTGGGAAGGTGATCCTCTGGGAATTATGCAAAAAAATTAATTTTGACCATACAACAAAATGGTATATGCATAAACCAGAATCTGTTCTTGAGAACGAAACACATAAAATTCTCTGGGACTTTGAAATAAAAACGGATCACTTTATCCCAGCAAGAAGACCAGACCTAGTGTTGATAAACAAAAAAGAAAGAACTTGTCAACTGGTGGATTTTGCAGTTCCAGTAGAACACAGGGTGAAGCTAAAGAAAAATGAAAAAATGGACAAATATCTGGACCTTGCAAGAGAACTGAAAAAGTTATGGAATTTGAAACTGACCGTGATACCAATTGTAGTTGGTGCACTTGGAACAGTCCCAAAAGGATTGGAAAAGGGTTTGAAAAGTTTGGAAATCAGAGGAAGGATTGAAACCATTCAGAATACTGCACTGCTGCAATCTGCCAGAATATTCAGAAGAGTCCTGGAGACCTGAGGAGACTTGCTGTCACTCAGACTCCAGTGAAAGACCATCAGCTAATGCTGGTGTGAAAAATCAAAAGGAGCAAATAATAATAATTGACAAATACCTGGACCATGCCATAGAATTATTAAAAAAAAACTGTGGAATATGTGGGTGAAAGTGATACCAATTGTAGTCGGTGCACTTGGAACGGTCCCCAAGAGTTTAGAACAAAAACTGGAGGAATTGGAAATCCTAGGAAGTATCAAGACCATCCAAACGACAATATCATCAAGATCAACTCGAATATTCAGAAAAGTCCTGAAGACCTGAGTAGACTTTCTGTCAATCAAACTCCAGTGAAAGGAGACCCTTTAAAATTGTTGTAAAAAACTAGCAAAGAAACCTATCATGATTATAGGCTACCTATTGTTGGTATCAGCCGGAGAGCGAAAGAGTCTATCCCCTTCTTCCTTAGCACTAGACCAGGGATTCTTTTGCGTCTGAAGTGAAAAACTTACAAGATATGATATAATGATAATAATGTGTTTCCGTACTTATATAGTTACAAGTGTTCCTATCTCATATCAACAATTTTCAAGCAGATCTATTTGACCTATAGATGATACCCTAACATGTACAACCGCTCTGAGTCGTCCTGGGAGTAATGGTGACTTATAAATATTCTACAACACTAAAATCGTCTTCTTCAATGATCAAGATGACGCATGAGGATGATGATAGGATTATTTTTGAATGAATTTGTCATTAATGAGTTTTTGAGTCAAAGAACCTGTTAATGGTAAATAAATGTAGATCGTATTGTAACACCGCCCTGTCGGCTGGGGCGTTAGAATGCACCGACTGCACCTCTGCAGAGGGGTGAGACTCCCCCAATGGGGCCACCTGTTGGCCTTGGGTGGCGACCCGTGATGCTTAAGGATAGAGCCCAGGTGGATGAGCAGTTCATGACATGCAATACTCCACATTGACCCTATCTTGGGCTAGACGGGCGGTTGGAGAGGCCCCCTCTGATCAATCGGCTGGTCACGTCAAGCATCTATATGATTTTCCCAACCCTATTGTCCTTATGGCAAGCCCCAACCCCTTTTTATCATATGGGTGCTAGAAGGCGGTGGCTGCGGGTCTACATGTCCTGAGAATGACGTTAAACTCTATCTGATGGTGAGGTTCCAGTTTTTGAGGTTTGGGGAATGTGGAGCACCCCTTCATTACCATTGCTCCCTGGTCCACTCTGATCCAGAGTGGAAGTACCTGTTCGGGTCCCCTCTATGGGTTAAATAGAAAAATGTATTTATTAAAAAATTGTATTATCCATTAAGAATTGATTTATTTCAAAACTTTATCGGCATTAAATGACCCACAGAGGTTGATATGCCGTAAAACAAAACAAACAAAATTGTAACATTATGGTATAACCATTGTGTTGGATTGATGATTAGTTCGGAACTATTTATGACAAGCGGAAAAGTTTAAATGCTGATTCAGCAAATACGCGTGGATAGATTTGATTGGATGATTGGAATGTTGACGTGGTGAAGGAGAGAAAGGAAGAGTGAGAGGGGATAGTTAGAAGTTAGTAAGGAGTTTTGAGTCTGGTCGTTGACGGGTGAAGACGGGCTGAGGCCCTGATCTTCCCCGTGCAGTGAACATGGATGAAGTTAAAATAAATAATTACTTGATCAAGTCGCAAAATGGATGTCTTGTCTTTTGTAATTCCTTTAATTTTGATGAAATCAGCCTTAGCTAGAAGCACAATCGGAAGAAGCCGGCGGACATGGCAGAAAGTCTCCAAGTAAGTCAAATCTCTCTCTAATATCTTTCATAAAAAGTCTCTCTCTCCCTAAAGAAAGTTCTTACCAAAGAATACTCATTCTCACCAGTGCGTATGTGACACGTATCACATTTGGTACTATGGACAACATAGTATCAGTGAGGTACGTGTGCAAAGCATCATCATCATCATGTCGCGCAGGCAGCACGGATATCCATGACAATCTCTCGTCAACCTTCCCTATCATTCACCGCCCCAGGGAGTTCTTCCTCGCTGCAACCAGCATCTTTACATAGCTGGTCAATGTAGGTCCTTGCTGGGCGGCCCACACTGGCATGTCCATGTGTTGGCTTCCACCGGAGAACATCGCTTATGAGTTCGTCCTTGTTTCTCCAGCAGTGCCCTGCATGCCTAGTCCGTCTCACTCGGATGGTCTGTGAGATAGGGGGCAGGTGACCATGCAGCTGCTCCATTGTGGGATGCTGTTTCCACTACTTGTTCAAAACTGCTCGCAGCATTCTTGTGCAGCTCCCATCTAGCTTATTCTCGGGTCCAGGTGGTGCAGCCATACAGCAGTACTGATATGACTACAGGGTCACATTCCTCATGTGTTTACACTGGGTTCCGTACCGGGACCTAATACTGATCATATGGGGTGTGTGAACCTTATAGTTTCACAAAATGTTCTACTTCGTAATGTTATTTTTTGATGTATAAAGAATAAGACATACCCCCCACCCCCAAAGAAGCCCTAGTGTTATCTTTCAGAGTGAAAATTAATATAAGCCCTGTCTTATTTTCGGGGAAGCACGCTACTCGGCATTGTCCGCTTTCACATTCTATATTTGTCGATCATTTCAAAACTTGGTCTGTCTGTTGCATAATTATTAGATTCCTAATACTTATGTACAGTAGTGTAGAAACCAAAATGGCTGTTATAAGTTCAGCCGGCGGCCTTGAAGGATTGAATGACAAGGCTTGACCTCAGTCCTGATCCTCCTTCCGATGGATACCGTGAGAATCGGTGGAGAAGACCCTCTCCTGGTTTAGATTAGAAAGAGATTTTAGTTAGATCGGCCAAAACTACGACGGTGGTAAGTCGTGTTATGCACGCTTCCGACTCAATCTGCGCAGGTAGTCTGGTGGGGATTTCAGCATAAAATATGATCTAAGTTAAATCGAAGTCTTGTGTTATTATCTAAAAACTACCAATGACACAGGGCTTCTGATAAAGAGAAATCCCCAATGGAAGACCAGACACGAAGTCCCCAAGACGAAGTCCCCAAGACGAAGTCCAGACGCTAGAAGAGACGCGAGAAGAATAGAAGTAAGAAAGTAAAAGGAAAGAGAGTATACAACATGTCTTTCTGATTTTTTTTTCAATTGGTGACCATAAACAAAATGAAAAGAAAAGAAAAAAAATGAAGAAGAAGAAGTGAATGGGGGCGTTAATTAGATTCCGCATGTTTGACTTAATCTCAACTTTGAAGCAACTTCCGGTGTCTGCAGGGTTTTGAACGTCGACACCTAAACCTCAATCAAATTTGCAATCGTTCATTTCCGGTAACGATTGAATCAATTCGGCTTTTCAATGCATTTGCACGAAACACACCTCGTTTGGCCTAAATTTTTCGGCCGACTGCAAAAACATATTAGTTTTCACTGACGAAATCTAATTGCAGTCGCGTAAGCTTTTTAAGACTCCTCGTGATAGACATCAACATAACCCATCTTGAATAACTATACTCCACCTATAAATACACAGACACACACACACAGACACAGACAAATACACAAACACACCTACACACATATGTATATATATATATATGTGTGTGTGTGTGTGTGTGTGTGTGTAAATTCAATCCTTGGCCATGCAATCCATCCAGAAGACCAATTCAAGCTTTCCACTAACCCGTCATGGGCCCTAATATGGTCCATTGCTTCCCCTACACACGCACACACACATATATATATAGTGTGTGTGTGTGTATGTGTGTGTGTGTGTGTGTGTTACCTGGTCTTAAAGTCACATAGGCGAGTAAGTGTCAGTAACCAGGTATTGACTCGATGTTTACGATACTTTAACTCAAATATAATATATATATATATATATAATATATATATAATATATATTATATATTTATTTATTATATATATATACATATAATATATATATATATTATTTATATATTTATTTTATTATATATATATATATATATATATATATATATAATAAAATAAATATATAAAGGTTTTACATATCATTTATGCGGTGACAAAGGAACAAATTTGTAACATCTTCACCTGACGATTGCTATCGCATGAAACCAAAATGGTCGTGAATGTTCCTTTGTCACCAAATAAATAGATATGTAAAACCTTTATATATTTATTTTATTATATATATATAACAGGTCTATTTTATATTGAGCACTCTTCCAATAATACTGCGTTTGGCACACCGTTCCAGTAAAAACTGAAACAGTGACCATCCCACACTATATTATATATATATATATATATATATATATATATATATATATATATATTCAATTTATTTTTCAGGTATTTTTCATTATTAGGGTAGCAAAGACAGAAAGTCAACGATGCTTGGTAACTGTCAGTTACCTTGATTTGAAAATCGTATTGGCGAGAAACTGACAGCTACCAAACGCTACTCTAATTTAGTTATACATACTCTATCAATGATATTCAGTACGCGCTGGGTCAGCTCAGTGGGTAGAGCGTTCGGCTAGAAACCACAAGGTTCCTAGTTCGATACCGGTCCTCGCCAACTCAGCGTATGAGTAGCACAGGAATCTGTGCGGTAAAGTGAGGAACTGGTGGTAGGTGTGGCGCTCTACCTGAGACGCCAAAACAATCTCCTTGGTCTATCGCTAGTGAAAATAGGATAGACTCCCTCGCTGATTGGCTGATACCGACTTTAGGCCACCTCGACGACTTTACTTGATATCATCAATACATATATGTATGTATGTTTCTGATCTGTTGCCTTCTTCAGACATTGAGTTATTATTTTGGCAGAATATGTCCGATATTTGATAGGTTGTGTGTGTTTCTGCAACTTTTCTATTATTATATTTTCACATTATAATAGAAAAGTTGCAGAAACACACACACCCTATCAAATATCGGACATATTCTGCCAAAATAATAATTCAATGCCTGAAGAAGACAACAGATCAGAAACACGTGTCGCGTATGTAAGATAAAAAGAATTTTAAAAATTCTGAGAACATAATACATTTGCGGACCTTCTTCTTTTTATAAAATATTAAATTTTTCCCGTTGGAACCAGAACAACTTTATATATATATATATATATATATATATATATATATATATATATATATATATATATATACGAGTGTGAGTGTGTGTGTGTGTGTGTGTGTGTGTGTGTGTGAAGTGCCATCCCAAAGATTGACGAATTTGAACATTCGTTTGAACCGGACTAAATACAGAATTTTCCTTAAGAAATGAGGTCTATTCGAATGAAAGGCTGAAAACTAAGTATTAGGTAGGTAATTTTTTATCATTAAAACATCCGATCATTCAGGTACATTTCGTATATACAAATGATTTTATCTCTTTGATAATCATATATATATATATATATATCATTTCATCGTACATATATATATATATATATATATATATATATATATATATATATATATATATATATATTGTGTGTGTGTGTGTGTGATTTCATCTTTTTATTTTATGACTTACCAATTGGGCTGAACATAAAAAAATATTTTGAATCTCATTTTTATGGTGGCTCGGTCCATTAAATTCCCTTAACATCCTGTCGGAAATAACTCATCCATTTCACTCGCAGTGAACATGGACATCAATTCCTTGAATGTGACATAATTGATGAGACAAATTCAATGTTAATGACGATTTTTGAAGCTTTCATAAAATCCATGGAAATCACAAAAGTCACAAGGTACAAAGGATCGATCTTAGCAACAATGATCCCATGTTAGAACGCACTTGCTGTATCCCCAGCAGGTGGGTAACCTCTACTCTAAAAAGGGGACGTCCTGGGTGTGTCACTAAACCAATGGTCAAGCTCCGGTTCTGTAAATGTATTGTATGGCCAAACTTTCACTCGGTTTTAAAGCCCCCACCCACCCAATATCGATGTAAAAGTAGATTTTTGAAACATATTGCCTGAGGGGTGGGAGTAAAAAATTCAATGTCAGCGAGTTTGTACCCTAAGTAAGTAAAATCATCAAATTCATTAAAGGATTAAAAAATAAAACAAATTTGAAATATAAACTTTAAATATGTATTAAAATAAAACAAACTATATATAGATATATAATACCAGTCATATATTTATTAAACTTGTTTTAAAAAACAGTGAGGACTGTCTAATGTTGCATGTTCAAATTGAGTGTATTTATTCTATGTTATGACGATTTTGGGTAATGTGACGAAAGCAGTGACGTAATTTTTGTTACAGACAAAAACCATTATTAATAGATTTCAAATTATATTCTAATTTTCAAATATCTTCAAGAATATAAATCAAATCAAACCAAATGTGAATATATTTACTTTGCCGTTAATTGTTTTATTTTCGTTGTTCTAGTCGGACATACATACATACATGATGGACTCTCCCGTCGATCGACGTATGAGTGTTCATACAATGAACATCCACACAGTGATTTGTTTATAGTTGTGAAGATTTGTGTTGGACCATCCACACTTTTTGGCACAGTCGATAGAAAAGAATTGGTGCGTCAAGGGTTGCCACAAACCCAATCAAAGACCGATCTCAGTAATTTTGAATTCAGAGTTATCCCTCTCCTAGACTGGTTACCTACCCAAGGCTGAAGGGCCCATCTGCCCTACTATTTAACTCATAGATGGAGGGAGAATACATGGATTCATACCTTTCCCAAGGGTATTAGCGCTATGTGAAATACCAACAGCTCCGTCTAGGAATTGAACTCGAATCGACGAGTCCATTTTCCACGACACTAACCACTAGCCCACGCGCCTCCATACATACATACATACATATACATACATACATACATGCCGACAACTGTCTCTAATACATGTAGTGATTTTTTTATTAAGTCCTTTTCATATTGTTTCAGTAATGAAAAGAAAATGCTGAATACGTGGAAAAAAAAGATCACAAACAAAAATGTGGACGGTTAGAGTTTTATGTTTTTGATTTGTAATTAATTCCATTCTTGCGCAGGTGACGTCATTAGAAAAAAATCCTTGAGGGGCATCGAGTAGAAACGAGTATATAATTGTCCTCTGCCTCACTCAAACAAGATTACGAAAAAGTCTGCAAAGAATATTTGTAATCCTTTCTGGTTGGCTGAAGACTATGAAAAACAGCGCCATCTGGCGAGTCATGTGAGATATTTGGTTCACATTTGTTCGTTTAATGGTTGCGGGTTGAAAGAGATGTTCAGAACGGCGGGAAAGGACATTTCGGAGAAGAAGAAAGAAGAAAAAAAAGGACATTTTTATTTTGCATTAGAAATGACAAAATAACGGGTCGAAGTGGCACAATATTTAGTTTTGATATTTCATAACATTCCATGTAACAAAAACGTCAAGGCAGATATTGATACTGATGGATGCATATTAGAATCTAAGTCGATTGGCTTGGTTTCGTTTGTTTTGTTTTACGGCATATCAACCTCGGTGGGTTATTTAATACCGACAAAGTTGTGAAATAAATTCATTCTTAATGGATAATACAATTTTTTTTATAAATACATTTTTCTATTTAACCCATAGATGGGACCCTAACAGGTACTACCACTCCGGGTCAGAGTGGACCAGGGAGCAATGGTGATGAAGGGGTGCTCCACATTCCCCAAACCTCCAAAACTGGAACCTCACCATCAGATAGAGTTTAACGTCATTCCCAGAACATGTAGACCCGCAGCCACCGCCTTCTAGCACCCATATGATAAAAAAGGGGTTTGGGCTTGCCATAAGGGCAATAGGGTTGGGAAAATCATATAGGTGCTAGGGCTTGACGTGACCAGCCGATTGATCGGAGGGGGCCTCTCCGACCGACCGTCTAGCCCAAGATAGGGCCAAAGTGGAGTATTGCAAATCATGAACTGCTCAGCCATCTGGGTTCTATCCTTAAGCATCACGGGTCGCCACCCACGGCCAACAGGTGGCCCCATTGGGGAAGTCTTACCCCTCTGCAGAGGTGCAGTCAGTGTATTCTAAAACCCCAGCCGACAGGGCTGAATCTAAGTCGAGGGTCTAGGGTTCGAATCTCATCGAGAGCACATCATCTATATATTAATATTCTTGTTCCTTAAAAGTACGACAGCTATCATGTTGCAACACCTTCTGGTTAAAAATGTGACCTTCTAAATCATCCAAGATGATATACAAAAAAATGTAAATCCACACACACACACACACACACACACACACATATATATATATATATATATATATATATATATATATATAAAGATACTCTTCCCTATAAAAAAAAGAAAGTCAAAGAGAATAAGTTGTAACGAAAGAGAATTAAAAAAAGAAAGAAAGAATGAAGGAATTCGTAGTGAAGAAGAAGAAGAAGAAGAAGAAGAAGAAGAAGAAGAAGAAGAAGAAGAAGAAGAAGAAGAAGAAGAAGAAGATTTCTTGTGAGAGATGAAACAAGAAAAGAAAAAAAAGAGACCGATATTACGTGCGGTCTTATCATCTATCACGAAATGTCTATAAATTATAAAATCCTAAAATGAAGATCTAAAAATTAAAATAAAGATAATTGATAATATTATTTTTGTTTTCTTGTGAAATTCTTCTCTCGAATTTCATTTGATAGGATCAAACTTGTGTTTCGAGATGAGATCAGATACATTCTCACGTAGAACATTTGTTAAAAAGCACAAGTCATGTCTGGAGAGAAATAAAAAATGGAGCC
This sequence comes from Doryteuthis pealeii, assembly GCA_023376005.1. Lineage (NCBI taxonomy): Eukaryota > Metazoa > Mollusca > Cephalopoda > Myopsida > Loliginidae > Doryteuthis > Doryteuthis pealeii. The sequence continues at coordinate 950,286 of CM042163.1, forward strand.
ATTGTCCAAAGCTGAAAAGAATTATTGCAATTATTTATCAAGGCGAAAAAACAATTTTCTTTTTCTTTTTCGACTTTTTCAACAGCCGTTCATACAAAAGATAAGTTGCAACCCGACAACAACTTTCGATATCGGAGAAATGAATAGAGGCCTTATGTAAAATCATGGAAGATTATTAGGATTCCTTCATACAGATACAATTCTGTCGGCAAAGAGAACAGTGGATCTAAGTGCATGTGCGTGTGTGTATGTGTGTGTGAAGAGAGAGAGATTGTGTGTGTGTGTGTGTGTGCGTGTGTGTATGTGTGTGTGAAGAGAGAGAGAGTGTGTGTGTATGTGTGTGTATGTGTGTGTGAAGAGAGAGAGTGCGTGTGTGTATATGTGCGTGTGTGGGAAGAGAGTGTGTATGTGTGAGAGAGAGAGAGAGAGAGAGAACGTGTGTGTGTGTGTGTGTGTGTATGTGTGTGTGAAGAGAGAGAGTGTGTGTGCGTGTGTGTGTGTGTGTGTGAAAGAGAGAGAGAGTGTGTGTGTGTGTGTGAAGAGAGAGAGAGTGCGTGTGTGTATGTGCGTGTGTGTGGGGAGAGTGTGTATGTGTGTGTGTGTGAGAGAGAGAGAGAACGTGTGTGTGTGCGTGTGTGAAAGATATAATATATATATATATTATATATAGAGAGAGAGAGAGAGAGAGAAAGCGTGTGTATAATTGTGTGTATGTGCGTGTATGTGAGAGATAGCGTGTGTATGTGTACGTATATGCGTGTGTGTGAGAGAGAGAGGGGAGCGCGTGTGTGTGTGTGTGTGTATGTGCTTGTGTGTGTGTGATAGAGAGAGTTTGTGAGAGAGAGAGAGACAGCGTTTATGTGTGTATGTGTGTGTGAGAGAAAGAGAGAGAGAGCGTGTGTATGTGTGTGTATGTGCGTGTTGTGTGAGAGAGAGAGGGGAGCGTGTTGAGTGTGTTGTGTTAGAGAGAGAGAGAGAGAGAGAGAGAGTAGTAGTAGATATCTACCCTACCAATTCGCCAAGAGTAGGATGTGGCATAAGGTCGTAAGTATGGAACCTCCAATAAAGATCGAACGTGCTATTCAGTAGTAATGGATCTGCGAGACTAGCTTGCTAACCATTACACCACAATGAGACGCCAGAGAGAGAGAGTGAGAGAAAGAGAGAGAGAGAGAGAGAGAGAGAGAGAGCAGTACGTACTGTATAATATGCCTATCTGGTAATGTATAAAAACGAATGCTTTATAAAGAATTGACTAACAGAAATTAATTAATGAATCTAGTTAATAAAACGTATGTGAATGCCCCCTGTCGATGGGGCTTAGAATACACTGACTGTATCCCATGCAAAGGGGTAAGACACCCACCCAAAAAATAAAGGGGTGATCTTGTTGGTTGGTTGGTTGGTTGGTTGGTTTTAAAGGCAATGTCAAGCCTTGGGTTATTTCATGTCGAAGACATTTTTTGTTTTATTCATTTTTGTTGAGTATTCAATTTTTCAAACTCATTTTTAATTCATTTCCTATCTATTTAACCCATAGATGGGACGCTAACAGGTACTACCACTTCAGGTGAGAGTTAACCTGGGAATAATGGCAATGATGAGTCTGTTAAATACTTAATTGAGTGACCACTTAAGCCACAACAAGAACCGTAAAAAAACGAGTCCTTTGTGTATTTAAAATGACTTGATTCGGCATTAAATGACCCGAAAAGGGTTGATATGCCGTAAAAAAAACAAAACAACCAACAAATCACACTGAAATCACCGGTTCCCACGAGATCACTGAAGTTAAGCAGTGTGTGTGTGTAGTATATTAAGAAAAATTGAAAAAACACAGGTTTAAATGAGTTGAGTGGTGTGTTTATTGGCCGACGCTGCAGTGTTTCGATCTATTATTTAGATCATCTTCAGGGCATTGTTTTCATCTTCAGGCAATGTGTTTTTTCAATTTTTCTTAATATACTACATACCGTCGGATTCACTTCCTTTTCTTCACACACATATATATGTATATATATATATATATGTGTGTGTGTGTGTGTGTGTGCGTGTGTGTGTGTGTGTGTGTGTGTGTGTGTAATATAGTGACACATTTGAAAAAACACAGGTTCATAAGATGAGTGATGTTTATTTTGCTAACACTGCAGTGTTTCAATCTGTTTTAGTAGATCTTCATCAGGGCTTTTGCTTATTTGAGGAAAAATAAATTTAAAATAAATAAACAGGGACTACCACTTCAGGTGAGAGTTAACCTGGGAGTAATGGCAATGATGAGTCTGTTAAATACTTAATTGGGGGACCACTTAAGCCACAGCAAAAACAGTGAAAAAAAACGAGTCCTTTGTGTATTTAAAATGAATTGGTTCGGCATTAAATGACCCGAAAAGGGTTGATATGCCGTAAAACAAAACAACCAACAAATCACACTGAAATCACCGGTTCCCACGAGATCACTGAAGTTAAGCAGTGATGAGCCTTCCTATCTCACTCTAGGTCAATTGGTCACGTGCTACACCCAATTTGGTGAATATATTGACCTCGATTGCCGCGTAAGAAAGAGATTCCAAGATCTTTAAAGTATCCATTTTCGCGACGAAGCGTCTCCAATTTTATTTGATGTAGTAATTCTTATTTAAAGTACATTACTAATCTCCAACGTTATCTACTCGCCGCGTTCTTAGCTATTTAAGTACGTGCAAGTAATTTTCTTAAGTAAAACCAGTGGCTGCAATAAAGGATAAAATATCGACTGCAGATTTTTTTTTTTGAAAAAAGACAAAAAAAACAAAAACAACACTTGTTTTATGTCTTCTTTTTGTTGTCAGTTCAGAGCAATTAAAAGTCTTAGATTTATATTTCTTCTTTCGCGTTATCTGCCAATCTAAATACAAAACACTAATTTTTCTTTCGGGATGAAAAAAAAAGAAAGAAGAAAGAAAATTCTTATCAAAGACGCCCAAAGACCAAATTAATGTAAACACTGTGGATGTGGATCTAAATTGCCGTTTTTATTTTTATAGAAGAAACAATTCCATCCCCATTAAACGATGCGCACATCAAAAATCTAGTTTTGTAATTTGGGAAGATATTATTCAAATAAGAAGCACGAGAGTGGTTGGGCGAATGTTAGGGTTACCAAAATAGAACCAGTGAACTGAGTTCGAACTCCAGTGAAAACTGTTCGTTTTATTTTCGCTCTAATGATCTTGGGAAAGGTGGGAATTTAATTCCCGCATGTGATGTCTGATTACGAGTCATCTTAAAGATAGTCTTGTCACTGGTATGTCACGATTGCAGACAAAGGAAAGTGTAATTGAATTAATTTATAGACCACACACTCGCCCTTTTATCCATTCAGTTAGGTATGTATACACACACACACACACACACACACATATATATATATATGTATATATATATATATATTCAATCACAATTAGCAGTGAAATACTGATTACCAAGTAAGTATTAAACACTAATGCTGTTGAAATCCATCCTTACAAGGTGCTCTGCTAGAGTGGCCTTTCACCAGACTTGGCCAAGTCCTGTAAAGACTTATTATCATGCTTTTACATTCACTTTGGTAAATATGTAATACATAATTTACAGACACTAATTATTAATAGGACAGACTAGGTTATTTAACCTTGGTTAGGCAACCAGACTAGGAGAAGGAAAACTCTGAATTCAGACATGTTAAACCCCACTTAAGAAATTGACTTTGTGTCCCATCCTACTTGTGTGGAGGGGTTAGTAAATATGTATTATTGTATTATAAACTTTAAAGACACTAAGTATTAGTAGAACAGGCTAGAGTATTTAACCTTGGTTAGGCAACCAGTCTAGGAGAAGGAAAACCCTGAATTTAGACATGTTAAACCCCGCTTAAGATATTTACTTTGTGTCCCATCCTACTTGTGTGAAGGGGTTGGTAAATATGTATTATAAACTTTAAAGACACTAATTATTAGTAGGGCAGGTTAGGTTATTTAACCTTGGTTAGGCAACCAGTCTAGGAGAAGGAAAACTCTGAATTTAAAAATGTTAATCCCCGCTTAAGAAATAGACCTTGTGTCCAATTCTGTTCGTTCGCAGAGGGGTTGGGTAAATACGTATTATGAACTTTACATAGTCTAAGTAATTTATCAGCGTTTTGGTTATCAAAAACTGTTGATAGAAAAGTCGACTGTAAATATAATCTTAAGTGAATATAGCAATACATTCTCTTAATTTAACTTACTTAACACATTGCACAAAGATAAAGGAACGTTGACAGGCGTTGGCTTAGAGAATTTGATGACTCAATTATAATCTTGACCCAACATGTCGCCTGATAAAAAGAAAATCTTATTTGATATGAAACTTTTCAAGAGAGTCAAGGTATGGCAAAACGACATATAAATAACTATGAATCTATATCAGTGTTTACGCACACACATTCACACACACTCATATATATATATATATATATATATATATATATCTTATCATAATGGAGATTGTGTGCTTTTCTGTCCGTAACCGAAACTAAATCACTACTCAAGTCACAATTCCCTTTGTTATTGACGTCACATTGACCATAAATATATTTTTATTTAAACCTCAATTATTGATAAAATTGTTTTACATTATTAATACTGTTAACCATATCTACATGATATTTTCCACGTACCCCACTTGTACGGGTCAGGCACAAGGCCCTATTTATGTGGGACCACCCACAAGCCGAGACTCATGGGGTGGCGGGTGAAAAATTGCGTCGATACCGTCGGCATTCCCCCTCAAGGGGGCGCCACAGGCACTGGGCAATAAACCCAGCCCTGCCCCTTTAAATCAAGGGGGCAGGTATTGCCTGGGGGGATGGCCCCCTGGGATCGACGCTATTAACTCGTAAAGATCCAGGGCCGAAGCCACTGGACCCCCGGCGTGGGCCGGATCTACATACTAACAACATACAATTATATTTATATATACAACAAAATAGCGATTTACAGTGTGAATTGGAAGGCTAATTTGCATATTGATATTAAAAATTTGATTTTAATAAATATGTGCTTAGTATTATTGATTTTTAATCGTTTGGTTTTATTTAATAAATATAAGCAAAAATCTCTTTAATGAATCTTAAATGAAATCCATTAACAAGAAAAGATAAGTGTCATTTTATTCTTTACTTCCTCTTTTAACTAAATACTTAAATTAGAAAAAATAACAATGAAAGACAAAAGTGCTGGAAGAGTAAGTTTCAGTTGTTCTATTTTTCGATTATACCCACCTCTGTTTCAAATCTTTTCATCTGCATTCTTATTCAGTTTCATTAGCCTTTCTAATTTAATATGATATTTTATCATATTAAAACTTAAATACTTGCACCCGGAGGGGGCATATATTTGCTAGTATATATAATTGAGATTAGGGAAAAGGAAGTTAGCAAAGCGATTATTTTTTTAATAAATACAGCCGAACGAAACCTTAAAATCATTTTGTAAGATTTCTAAGAAAGGGAATGTTTGAACTCATTTTTGCTGGATGTGAAATATTCAACATAGAAATACATCTCTCTCTCTCTCTCTCTCTCTCTCTCTCTCTCTCTCTCTCTCTCTCTCTCTCTCTCTCTCTACCCTCCAGAGAAACTAACATTATACAACAAGGATGTAGTCAAGAGATACATAGAGGGGAAGAAAGTGATAGACTCAGAGTAAAGTAAGAGATTGGTCAATTTCTTTACTTAATTGCAAATTAATACTAATTAGAACTAATAAAAACAGTATTTTTTCAAATATAATTCAATCCTAAAAGTAAGGAATAATTTAGTATAATTTTCGTGTCATTAAACTAAACTGTAAAGCCTTTAGGAAGCAAAAGTTGATTAACTCAGCTTTAGTAATAATATATAATATATATATATATATATATATATATATAATATATGAAGTATATAAGGAAAAATGAAAAAACACAGGTTTAAATGGGTTAAGTGGCGAGTTTATTAGCCGACGCTGCAGTGTTTCGATCTATTAATTAGATCTTCTTCAGGGCATTTGTTGGGATATGGAAGGTGATAATAAATTATTTATCACAGAATAACGAGAAAAGCGAGTGGTAGTTATGTGTTATTCAGTTTAAAAAATTTTGAAGTTTGAAAGAAGAACGGTTTTGAAATGTGACGTCAAATATTCTATTTTACGGCGTTGGTATGGGATGGTGTATGTGTGTGTATCGAAAGGCAACATTGTGCATTTTTAGGTGTGTGGTTGTGTGTGTGTGTATAAAAAAATTTTTGCGAAGGACGACAGCGTAAATGAACCTTAAGGTTGTGTGTGTGTGTGTGTGAGTGAGTGAGTGTGTGTGTGTGTGTGTGTGTGAGTGTGTGTGTGTGTGTGTATTGGTAAGAGGTAGGGGGAAAAAGATGTTATGGGCGTCAAACACCGTTCTTCTTTCAAACTTCAAAAATCTTTTAAACTGAATAACACATAACTACCACTCGCTTTTCTCGTTATTCTGTGATAAATAATTTATTATCACCTTCCATATACCAACAAATGCCCTGAAGATGATCTAACTAATAGATCGAAACACTGCAGCGTCGGCCAATAAACTCACCACTTAACCCATTTAAACCTGTGTTTTTTCATTTTTCCTAATATACTTCATACCGTCGGATTCACTTCCTTTCTTCACACACACACACATATATATATATATATATATATATATATATATATATTATAATGGAGATTGTGTGTTTGTCTGTCTGTAACCGAAACTATATCCCTACTCAAGTCACAATTCCCTTTGTTATTTACATCACATTCTCCATGATTTTATTTATATTTAAACTTCAATTATTAATAAAAGTGTTTTACATCATTAAGACTGTTGACCATATCTGCATACTAATAACATGCAATTGTATTTATATATACAACAAAATAGAGGTTTACAGTGTGAATGGGAAGGCTAATTTGCATATTGATCTTAAAAAATTGATTTTAATAAATATATGCTTAGTATTATTGATTTCTAATTGTTTGGTTTTATCTTATTGAATATGAGCAAAAATCTCTTCAATGAATCTTAAAAGAAATCCCTCAACAAGAAGAAATAACTGTAATATTATTCTTTACTTCCTATTTTAACTAAATAGTTTAATGAGGAAAATTTACCAATGAAAGACGGGAGTAACGTAAAATGATGGAAGAGTTAGTTTCAAAGTTGTTCTATTTTTCAATCATACCCCCTCTGTTCAAAATCTTTTTATCTACATTCTTATTCAGTTTCATTAGCCTTTCTAATTTAATATGATATTTTATTATAAAATTTAACTAAAATACTTGCACCCGAAGGGTGCATATATTTGCTAGTATATATATATATATATATATATATATATATATATATATGTGTGTGTGTGTGTGTGTGTGTGTGTGGTGTGTGATTTTGACGCATCTTTGCATACGCATTTTTCAAAGTGTACAGAAATGTCTATAACTGCAAATCATTGTTTTTGATAGCACCATAAAAAAAAATCCATGGCACAGGTGCGAGCAATTATTCAAAAGATTTGTGTTCATTTTGAAAACCGCCCATTCAGGCCAAAAGTTCACGAATCTCGCTGTTTACAAAAGCATTTGTTCTGCAAATCTAAAACACTTCAACGATAAATGCGATAGATATCTTTACTTTACTTTAAAAAAAACATTAGTTTTTAGGTGCGTGCAAAAGTTATCAGCGTTTTAATATTCAAAAAAGCGTTTTCATATATCTGTTCAGTTACTTTGTCATTTATTTGCACACTGTTATCTGGTTTCAAGTATTCCGATCAAATCTATTAATAATGGAGATTCGCTTCCGGTTTTTGTCTCTAACAAAAACTACGTCACTGCTTACGTCATACTACGTTATACTAACAGAATAAATACACTCAAAATTTGAACATGCAATATTAGACAGTCCTCATTGGTTTTTTAAACAAGTTTTAATAAATACATACCTGGTATTATCTATCTATATATAGTTTGTTTTATTTTAATATATATTTAAAGTTATCAGAACTAAGTTTCCATTTCAATTTTTTAATTTTTTACTCCTTTAATAAATTTAATTTATTTTTTACTCCTTTAATAAATTTGATGATTTTACTTTACTTATGATACAAACTCTCTGATATTAAATTTTCAACTCCCATCCCCTCAGGCAATATTTATTTTACGTCGCCCAGAGGGCGTTTTTTTTTATTTTGTTAGTACTAGCAATTATATGTAATTTCTAGTAATTGTTTCTTTTTAATAATCGCCATTTGTCTGCACACAGTTATATGGTTTCACGTAACTAATAAAGGACCTTACTAAACAACTATAGCGTCAAGTAACTATTTTCAATATAAATAATTTGCACACGGTTATATGGTATCAAGTATTCCTATCTAATGCAACATCTATACTAAGCCGCCCTGTCGGCTGGGGCGTTAGAATGCATCGACTGCGCCTCTGCTGAGGGGTAAAACTCCCCCAATGGGGCCACCTGTTGGCCGTGGGTGGCGACCCGTGATGCTTAAGGATAGAGCCCAGGTGGATGAGCAGTTCATGACTTTCAATACTCCACTTTGGCCCTATCTTGGGCTAGACGGGCGGTCGGAGAGGCCCCCTCCGATCAATCGGCTGGCCACGCCAAGCCCTAGCACCTATATGATTGCCCCAACCCTATTGCCCTTTCTCCTTAATAATAGTCATTTGTTTGTACGTAGTTAAATGGTTTCAAGTAACTAATAATAATCCTTAGTAAATAACTTTATATTTTCAGGTAACTATTTTTAATACAATAAATTTGCTTACAATTATAGGGTATCAAGTATTTCTATCTAATAAAATCATTTTCACATAATTGTTTGCTTTCAATAATATCTTTCAAAAACTAATGATAAGGTTAAAAGCAATTATTTCTGTTTGATAATAGTCATTTGTTTGCACACAGTTATATGGTTTCAAATAACTAATAATAAGTATCCTGAGTAAATAATTACATCTTTAGATAATTATTTTTAATCTATTAATAATGGAGATTCGATTCCGGTTCTTGTCTGTAACAAAAATTACGTCACTGCTTACGTCACATTACTCCAAATCGTCATAACATAGAATAAATACACTCAAAATTTGAACATGCAACATTAGACAGTCCTCATTGTTTTTTTTAAACAAGTTTTAATAAATACATGACTGGTATTATATATCTATAGATAGTTTGTTTTATTTTAATACATATTTAAAGTTTACATTTCAAATTGTTTTATTTTTAATCCTTTAATGAATTTGATGATTTTACTTACTTAGGGTACAAACTCGCTGACATTGAATTTTTTTCTCCCGCCCCTCAGGCAATATGTTTCAAAAATCTATTTTTACACCGCCCAGAGGGTGTTTTTTTATTTTTACTAGTACAAATAATTTGCAAAGTAATATAATAGCAAGTATTTCTATCTAATACAAATTTCTGAACAGATCTATTTGATCCAACTGGTACCAGCACTCTGGGTCAGAGTGTACGTAGGAATATTGCCAATAAAATGATACTCTCTCTCTCTCTCTCTCTCTCTCTCTCTCTCTCTCTCACTCTCTCTCTCTCCAGAACCGGAACCTCACCATCAGATGAAGTTTAGTGTCATACCCAAGACACCACCGTTTTTTGGCTGGGATAGTCTTACTGCTCTGTTGATAAATCCGGTCTATCCAAGACAGGGCGGAGACTGTTTATGATAACCGTAAATTTGATAGTCGCTCCAGAATCAGCCTTGTACCTGACAAATCTGAGCATATTAAATATTTACATAAAAAAATATTTATTTATTTTTTACTGGTGATTCTTTTTATTGCATCGGGAGATTTTTTTAAAAATTGTCTGAATACATTGACCCTTTCATGGGGTAGTCAAGCGAAATGACCCTGTGATAGAACGCCCCACCCATCTCCTGATAATCCTTGAGGTTCATTTTCAAGAAACCCCAGGGCTATTTTTCGTCTGTTCATGCCTTTTCATCTTCCTTTACTGACTAAAAACGAATTTCTTCGTAATTGAGTGGAGCGATGACGTTTACAGCACAAACAAAATCTGCTTCCGACCATTTAGAACCGGTGCCCTTCGGCCAAAAAAAGAAATTGACAACGTGACATTTTCTGGCGGGAATTCTTGATAGCTCGAACAATTATTGAGGTCAAAATGAGGCGCTCGAAAGTTTATGAGAAACTTCGCCATCTTTGTTTTCCGTTGAGATTGAAAAGAAGCCACCTTGGTTCTTCTTAATTCAAAATAATATTTTTTTAACCAAAAAACAGAGGTAAAACTATATATATATTTGGAAGTTTGATAGCGTGGGTATGAAGTTAACTGATAGTTTCTCGCCCTACGTGATTTTTAAATAAAGTTTGGTTTGAAAATCACACAGGTATGGAACTGTTAATTACAAAGTGCCGTTGATTTCAGGTACATGCTACCCTAACATAGATATACATGATCTATCAATATATATATATATATATATATTATATATATATATATATATATATATATGCTCCATGAATTTGGTATGAGCTCTCTAATTGGTAATTTAAATTAACTCTCACTACTAAGCATATAAGCAATGATCGTTTCCCCGGAAATTTGATCTCTCAGTGACCGTAAAATACATAAACAAACCTATATACTTAATAGTTTAAAAACACCAGTTCCCGCTCCAGCTGTCAGTAGACGAGGGGATAAGATATCGGGCTACAATACGGTCAGTCTGAGTTCGACCCTAGCCAAATATAGTTGCGTCTAGCCATACTGAAGAAGCGTGAAACGCCGAAATACGTGTCTGTGGATGACTTATTAATATATATATATATATATAATATATATATATATATATATATATATTGTTGATTACTTACAGATTGGAAGAAATTGAATCCAGGGTTGTATTGAAGACATGTATATACTATTACTTTATACTCGTGTTCCTTAAAAGTATGACCGTTATCATCCTGCAAAACTCTCTGGTTAAAAATGAGACCATCCAAGTCGTTCAATATGAAATGCCAAAATGTAAATCCTGATTATCTAGCGTTGCTTTTTCGCCTAATTCTTATTTCTTTTGAGTGTCATCACCACAGCTAAATAATGGACCAGTCCGTTTTTATTAGAAAGAAAGAAAGGGAAAAAAAGGGTATGTTACACAAAAAATATATAAATATATAAGAAAGAAAGTAAGAAAAGTGGAAATAAATTTATAAAAGCTAACTAAGCATTTTTCTTGGCTCATGTCTATAGCTCTACTGATGAGGCCTAATGGGCTGAAATGTACATACAGAGATTGACTTTTTCTCGATTTGTTTACGCTTTACATTTAAACCGATATGCACGCCTAATTCATTTAATTATAATTAATTAATTAACAAATTAGGTATGACTTTAATTAAACACATAATCTCCCAAAAATTGTCGGCCTTCGCCATTTCAAACACATCGTTTGTACACTTCATATATATATATATATATATATATATATATATATAATATAAAGATTTTTTGAAGGCAATTGACAATGCAATATCTGTTGAAAATTATATTCATTTAACTTTCGGAATAAAATTTTATTCCGAAAATATTCAGAATATTTATTTAACATTTGGAATAAAATTTTATTCCGAAAATATTTAGAATTTAAAAAAAAAAGTTAAATAAATATAATTTTCAACACATATTGCATTGTCAATTGCCTTCAAAAAACTTTATATTACACATACGCACAATGCTTCAAAGATACTATTTAAAAAACTTTATTTATATATTATATATATTATATTATATATATATATATATATATATATATATATATATATATACGATATCCGTAATATCATTCTTTCTTCCTTCCATTTTTCACATTTTTGGAGTATCCCAGATTTTTAGGGTATTATATTGGCGAAGCAAGGGAATATGCTGTGAAATCCTGGCTGGTTGGAGAAAAAAAGGGCGGGTGCCATGGGAGGGAACGCATTGGTATGCTTGGCTGTACAAAGGGACTAATCTACGAATCCCCCGTCGTCAATTTACGACCAGCTTTATACAACATGTTCAATATGTTAATACTCATAAAGTCATAAACAACAACAAAAAATGACAAAAAATGATTAAATCTAACCTATTTGTTTGAATTTTTAAGATGAGGTTTGATAATTTATCAAACCTCATCTTAAAAATTATTTTTTTTTACTATTCGGATTT
>CM042163.1:967552-997552 GCA_023376005.1 Doryteuthis pealeii
GAGTAGAACAATTACAGTAAGAGAAGTGGGAATTAACGTCCGACAATAGAGTTATGAGCTGACTCGCATTGGCTTACTCTCAAGCCATAATTGTCCCTGTTACTTTTTAGTACCGTCGGTGCATTCATTAGTCTATTAGGTATATCACCTATAAGATTATAAAACGATACTGTATGGAAGCGCGTGGTGTAATGGTTAAAGTCATGGAAATGGTCTCGTCGCCGCGAGTTCAAATCCTGGATGTGTAGATTGCATTTCACTTAGCGCTAATACCCCTTGGGAAAGTATGAATCCTAACTCTCCCTCCAGCTATGGGTAAATAGTAGGGTAAACTGGGCTCTTTGACTTGGTTAGGCAACGCGGTATAGGAGAAGGAAAACACTGAATTCAAATCTGTTGAACCCGCTTAAGAAATTGACCTTGTGTCACATCCTGAGGGTCGTAAATCTATATATTGTTATGTGCTTGTCCAACCTATTGTCCTTATGGCAACCCCAACCTTTTTCATAATGATGTTATAGGAAGGCTGAGGGTTTTAGTGTTTGGGTAGCGACGTTAAGGGGTTGGTAAATTATATATAATGGATACTTTTAAAAGGAGACGGGGCTTAGACGTAACGGGTTATGGGAATCGGTAACTTGCGCTCATATCTTGGACGAGGCTAATTGCGCTTCACAACGGTTAATGCTTTTGGCAAAGGAATGAATTTATGTTTTTTTCTTCTACCTCCAGCTATGGGTAATAGTAGAGAAGACTGGGTTTCTTTGCCTTGGTCGGCAACCAGTCTCCCGAGAAGAATGCGCAGATACTACACTCTGATCAATTGTCCAATAAGCTCATCTTAAAATAGTGTCAATGCAACTGGCGAGGCAGACCCTGAGAAAGAAAAAAGAAAATTAGTCAAGAAATGGTTATTAAAAAATTCAATTTCACAATTTTGTGTTGTAGGATCACCTATGAACGAACATAGACTTACCCAAAAGGTATATATATTAACAGAGCAAAGCTACTCAAGTAGAAGTAGCGATACATGTTCTTCGTGTATCGGCTGTCAACAGGAACCTTTTTCAATTGTACGTTGATATGTTTGCTGGAATACATCTGTTCTCTACATTTTATCGTGTTGAGTTATTATTTATTGACCTTAAACAGGTCATACACATTTTTAATCTGATGAAAATACTGATAAATGCATAAGAGATTTATAATTTGCCTGAAGCACTGTGTTTAATTGTTTGACAGTTAGTCTATCACAATACGAGTGTAAGAATAATGTGATGCATAGCAGAAGAGCCGATCCAGATTTAAATTATCTGGCATTTTTTTTTACGGGAATTATGCGAATACATCTTAATTATAATGGAGATTGTGTGTTTTTCTGTCTGTAACCGAAATTATTCCCTACTTCAGAAGTCACAATTCTCTTAGTTATTGGCATCACATTCTCCATGATTTTATTTTTTTATCTAAACTTAATTATTAATAAATTGTCTTACATTTATTAACTGTTTTAAGTGTCTACATACTGACGAACATGCAATTATATTTATACATACAACTAAATAGCGGTTTACAGTGTGAAGCGGGAAGGTAATTTGCATTTTAATATTAAATAATCGAATTTAATAAATATGTGCTTAGTATTATTGATTTCTAATGTTTGGTTTTATTTTAATGAATATAAGCAAAATCTCTTCAATGAATCTTAAATGAAATCCATTAAACAAGATAAAATAACTGTCATTTTATTCTTTACTGCCTCTTATAACTAATACTTAAATTAGAAAAACAACAATGAAAGCGAGAGTGATGGAAGAGTAAGTTTCAGTTGTTCCATTCTTTTATTATCCCCTCTGTTTCAATCTTTTATTATACTCCTCTGTTTCAAATCTTTTTTCTGTATTCTTATTTAGTTTCATTAGCCTTTCTAATTTAATACAATATTTTATTATATTAAAACTTAAATACTTGCACGCGCGGAGGGTGCATATATTGCTAGTATCTAATGTTTAATCTCAAATCGCCTTTCAATTAGTTTAAATTTGCGGCAAAATACAAAGTTTTACATAAATCTTTTTTATTTTTATCTTGACTCTTTGCCAAAAATCTGTAAAATTAAGAAAATATGTTTCAGATCTGAAGATCCACGGCCATTTTAAATGCCTCGGATGAACATTTTTGTTTGAGTCTCGAATTTCCGATTTATTTAACAATCTTTTTTTTTGATTATTTAAAAATCTTCCAGTTGGTTTTTATATTCCTGTTTTTATCTTCATTTTTGTNATTAGAAAAAGCAACAATGAAAGACAGAGTGATGGAAGAGTAAGTTTCAGTTGTTCCAGTCTTTTTATACTCCTCTGTTTCACATCTTTTTTATACTCCCTCTGTTTCAAATCTTTTTATCTGTATTTCTATTTAGTTTCAAATTAGCCTTTCTAATTTAATACAATATTTTATTATATTAAAACTTAAATACTTGCAACCCGGAGGGTGCTTATTGCTAGTAACTCTAATGTTTAATCTCAAATCGCCTTTCAATTAGTTTTAATTTCGCGGCAAAATACAAAGTTTTACATCAAATCTTTTTTATTTTTATCTTGACTCTTTGCCAAAAATCTGTAAAATTAGAAAATATGTTTCAGATCTGAAGATCAACGGCCATTTTAAATGCCCGGATGAATTTTGTTGACTCGAATTTCGATTTATTTACAAATCTTTTTTTTTATTATTTAAAATCTTCCATTTGTCTTTATATTCTGTTTTTATCTCTCATTTTATTTCGCCACAATGGCGACGGAAAAATGTTATCAGGGAATTTCGGTTCTTCAGTTTCTTTCATTTGATTAAATCGTTCATTTTGTTTTTGCATTCTTTTTTTTTTGTGGAGGGGGGGATTGTGTAGTGTAAAATAAACGCAAGAAGAAGAAAGAAGAAAGAGGAGGAGGAGGAGGAGGGGAGGTGGAGGAGGATTAGATAGCGAGAGCTGACTAAAGTAGAAAGAAAGAAAGAAAGAAGAAAGAAGAAGACTACAAGAAGAAGAAGAAGAAGAAGAAGAAGAAGAAGAAGAAGAATGAGGAGGGGGTTGGGGGAGGAGGAGGATTAGATAGCGAGAGCTGACTAAAGTAGAAAGAAAGAAAGAAAGAAAGAAAGAAGAAGACTACAAAGAAGAAGACTACAAAGAAGAAGAAGAAGACTAAAGAAGAAGAAGAAGAAGAAGAAGAAGAAGAGAAGAAGAAGAAGAAGAAGAAGAAATGAATAGATAGTTTAGAAAGAGCTTACTAGAATAGAAAGAAAGAAGAAAGAAAGAAAGAAGAAAGAATGAATGAATAAATGAATGAAAAAGTTAAATGAACAGCTAGTAAGAAAAGAGGTGAAAAGAAAGAAAGAAAGAAGAAAGAAAGAAAGAAAAGGAATAAGTAATTAGAAAGAACTGACCAGAATAGAAAGAAAGAGAAAGAGAAAGAGAAAGAATGAATAAAGGTGAATAGAAAGTAAGAAAGTGCTAAGAAAGAAAGAAAGAAAGAAAGAAGAAAAAGGAAAGAAAGGAAGAAAGAAAAAAAGAAGAAAGAAATGAATAGAAAGAAAGAATGAAGAAAGAAAGAAAGAAAGCCGAAGAAAAGGCGAAAAGGAAAGAAAGACCAAAAAATGATAAAACTTTTTATTGGTTTGAAAACCGAGGGAAAAATTCGCTAAAGAAATGGCGGGAGGAAAAAGGTTTGGCGTAAAAGAAGGGAAAAAATTGGTTGGTTAGTTGGGATGAACAGCGAACAAACAGATGCGCATGCGCTGAACCATGCTCAACTCCAAGGAGGACAATGTCAAAAGGATGCGCAGGGCAGGGGGGGGAAGGAGCATGATGAACATGGGTGGGGGGGATCTATTTGTGGGAGGAGTTTACATGGGAGAATGAGGAAGCGCATCCCGACCAGAAAGAATTGGTGAGAATCAAGACGACAAGGGGATGACTTCAGGGCTGCACGGATATTTACTAAGCTTCACTGAATCCAGTTCAGAATGGGGGGGCGTGAGGGGGTTCCGGGATGTGGTAGTGCGGGGGAGGGGGTAGAAAGAACTAGAAAGATTGTGTTGGACCAGTTTTCCGAGGGAGTAAAAAAAAAACAAGGAGGTCTTATCTGGGGGAATGCAAAGAAAGTAGAATCTTTGATCCGAAGTTTTCCTTCCGAAACATTTATGGAACTCAGTGCGAATCAACCTCAATCAAGAACTTGCTGTTATATAGTCTGACACATAAGTCTCAAATTGCTTATAATAACTTATTAGCCATTACCATGTAGAAACTAGAGGTCACATACATACACATGCACACACACCACACATACACACACATATATATATATATATATATATATACTTTGGTGTGGTACCAAGTTCCTTGGTCCAAGGGGATTCTAGGTTGGTCCTATTCTCTACCAGTAGTTTGTTGTAGAGTTCAGGTTCCGTATGAGAGCTCAATGTTTAATTATTGTAAACAGAGCAAAGTTATTTGTGAATAAAATGATTATCATGATTATGGAAATGGTCCATAATCACGATACCCCTGGTATTTAAGGCCTTGTATATATTGTGCACATCACATGAAACTTCAAACAATGAAATTCAAGTGTTCATAATTATTATATGTTTTTAGGTTTTAATAAAAGTATCGAACTCTTTTTTATGCAAACTTTTCTGATTTGCATTTTTTTACACACACACATACACACACACACACACACACACAGACAGACCAGACACAGACATATATATATTGTTATCCACAGACAGCCCTGTTTCGATGTATCACGTCTTCTCAGTACGGATAGACTTAGCAGGCTACTTCTTACCTGGATGGAAACCCGAGCGATTTTCCGCACACCCACTAGCAAGAGAGAGAATTCTGCTGATAAATACATACATATGTATATATGTACACGCTGCCAAAGAGCTCAATCCGTTCTTTTGGGGCGTGGAGGGGCAGAGCCTTGCAATTTAACGTTATTTATATATATATATATATATATATATATATATGATGGACTCTCCCGTCGATTTCCACGTATGAGGTTCCGACAACCTCTTTCATGTAACCTTGTGTGTTAATCGCCGGTGACATTTCAGCCCTGCCAATGATTTGCAAAGAAGTCCATAGATGGAACAAGTGTGTGGATTATTAGAATGTATTGCTGGGACACTAGCCAATGCTCTAGTCCTTTCTCTAGCTTGAGCAGCTTGGTGACCTCCGATGCTGCAAAAAATTCTTGATACCATTGTAACACAAAGTCCTCCACGTTTTACGATCGAGGGTTGTGCTCTCAAAAGTAGCGTAATCTATATTTTGCAGCTGAGAGGTTACTTTTCAACTTGTCCTTAAACCTGAGTAATGGTCGTCCCACGTTATATATATATATATATATATATATATATATATATATATATATTATATATATATGGAGGAATGAGAGGAAATTAATTCGACAGTATATATATATATATATATATATATATATCTTCAGAACAAAAAACAAATTACAAACACACACCTGATATATCAAATGAACATCTGATGAACTTTATCAAGACAACCCAAATAAAAAAGTAATAAAAAAAGTTATAAAAAAAAGTTATAAAAATTCAGCTAATGACTTTATTAGTAAACCACCCAAAAAACAAAAACACCTGTTTAAAAGACTAATGTTAAAAATGAAATTCCATTCCACTCCCACAAAATAGGAAGAGGAGGTGAAATACTCATGTGTATGTATATATATACACATGCATGTAAAAAATTCATTTCATATATATCAATCAAAGCCTGAAGAAGATATCAGAAGATCTGAAACACGTGTTGCATATGTAAAACAAAAAGAATTTTAAAAATTTTTCTGAGAACAAAATACATTTTGCGGACCTTCCTTTTTTTTATAAAATATTGAATTTTCTCCCGTTGGAACCAGAATATATATATATATATATATATATATATATATATATATATATATATATATATATACCGAAAGGGGTGAGATGGAGATAGGGAGAGAGGAAGAGAAATAGAGAGATATTTCAATTTATACATTCCATCCATTACGTTGTCGGTCGATGTCGACACACTAAGGTCTTTATTTCCTTGCTGCATACGGGAAGAGATTTAAATGTTGAAGGGACTTTGCAGACCCCCAGCGGCACTATCTTGTCTCGCGCAACTGGGATCCGGTGACACAGGAAACCCAAGGACGACCACAAGTTGTACAAGTTGTATTCTCTTATTGGTAATTGGTAGATACTGCACCTCAAGCCTTGTATGACTTTTTTCTTTCCTTTTCTTTTCTTTCTCTTTTCAGATAAGGTGACCCTATCACACGTGGTAATCCCATTATTGAGTTGTTGGAATGTTTTAAGTAACAGGGCATTGCTTACGCCCAACGTGCTCTTCACTCAAATATGTCAAGCTAAAAGAAATCGATTTATATCTTATTATAATGGAGATTGTGGGTTTGTCTATCTGTAATCGAAACTATATTACTATACAATTCCTTTAGTTATTTACATCATATTCTCCATGATTTTATTTTTATTTAAACCTCAATTATTAATAAAAATTGTTTTACATTACTTACACTGTTGACCATATCTACATACTAATAACATGCAATTGTATTTATATATACAACAAAATAGAGGTTTACAGCATGAATGGGAAGGCTAATTTGCATATTGATCTTTAAAAATTGATTTTAATAAATACATGCTTAGTATTATTGATTTCTAATTGTTTGGTTTTATCTTATTGAATATGAGCAAAATCTCTTCAATAAATCTTAAAAGAAATCCCTTAATAAGAAGAAATAACTGTAATATTATTCTTTACTTCCTATTTTAACTAAACAGTTTAAATTAGGAAAATTTACCAATGAAAGACGGGAGTAACGGAAAATGATGGAAGTGTTAGTTTCAAAGTTGTTCTATTTTTCAATCATACCCCCTCTGTTCAAAATCTTTTTTTCTACATTCTTATTCAGATTATTTTATTATAAAATTTAACTAAAATACTTGCACCCGGAGGGTGCATATATTTGCTAGTAAAATTAACAACTTAAAACTAGCAAGACTCAAATGCACACAGGTGATGTGAGAGCCAAAAAATATATCCAAAAAGCCATTATAGCTATTTACCGCGTACCCCTCGTATAGGGTTGTGACACAAGGACATTTTTATGTGAGCCCAAGCCACCAAACACGTTTAAATGTGAATGAATTAGATAGTTTTTACGATGCGTTACTTTTAAAAACTTCAGTAGAATAAATAAATTTGGCGGGGTGCCTTATTGCGGTATCACACACACACACACACACACACACACACACAACACATATATATATATATATATATATATATATATATATATTATAATAAGATAATCTACTGAGTCAGACGAACCTACTATTAGTTTCGCATAAAGCTCTTCAGGGCTAAAATGTGACTCCGACAGATTTTAGCCCTGAAGAGCTTTATGCGAAACTAATAGTAGGTTCGTCTGACTCAGTAGATTATCTTTATTACTTGGCTCTACTTAGGGCACTTTTTACAAATTAGCTTCTCCTAGCGGTTATATGAATATATATATATCTTATATACATATATATACATATAAATTGTTTTTTCTTTTGGCCAAATACTGTACCAATAGATTATTTTTTGTTGGTACGAATATCTTGGTCTTTTCTTTTTTTCAAAAAATTTTTTTCTCCTGGTTGATGTTTGGTAGTATATTTTACAATCAAACTCTCTGCCGGGTTTTTCTCTCCGCAAGGATCTACCAACACGCTTGGTATATTAAATTTATATTATATATATATATATATATATATATATATATATATATATATATATGTAAGAGAGTTTTATAATTTGCTTGAAGCATTGTGTATATATTGGTTTGGAGGTTGATTTTGAAGGCTATCACAATGCAGGTGTAAAGAAAAAAAATAATAAGGTAACAATGGTGTTGTTTGTTAACCTGTAATTTGTTCTTGATATTTCGAACACTGGAACTGAAGTAGTAGTGAATAAGTTGATACTTTAGTTCAGATATAAATTCATTTCAGAATTTTTGGTCTCTTTCAGTTTGATTTTTGCTGAATCAGACTGAATGATACAAAAAATGCCGAAATAAATTTATATATGAAATAAAGTATCAACTTATTCACTTATTCATAATATTCTACATATGTAAAGTATGTACGCAAATCTTTATATGTACGTCTGTGTTCTCAGTTTTGGTTGAATCTTATCAAGGAAACACAAGAAAGAAAGAAAGAAAGTGAGTTTTGGAAATATATAGAGAGGGGGTGAGTGTGCGGATGCAATCACGCTAATCCTGTTTCAATCGTGCATAATGAAAAGATGAAAAGAAGGAAAGAAAGAAAAAAAAGTAAGAGAGACTTAAATCAAGATTGTTATACTTTTTACATATTGAACTATATTGTAATAGCTCTCAAGTAAACATATCAAACGTTGTGATGATTAAATTATCATACTGTGATAGATCCACACCTCCTACTAGTGAAGAGTTAATTGTTTCTACAGGCAAAATACAGACACACGAATTATTTTTTGGGGCGGGAGGGGGAGAGTGAAAAGATAAATAGTTGCTTGAAGCGCCCCCTACCCCACTACCCGAATTTCGACGGAACTTTTTAGTGAAAGTCAGGGTCGCGAAACTTTCAATAGAAACCACAAACAATGGAACGAGAGGCAACAAATGAATTTGAGGATGAAAAAAAACAAAATGTTCTTTAAAAGGGTTATTCAATTCCAAAACCATTCTTGCAGAAGAACAGTAGTGTTATTATTTGACCCATAGACGAGGGGAGGGGGTGATGAATAGGTTCATAACTTCTCCAAGGGTTTTTAGTAGTATGAAAGTGAACGTAATAGTGTCTTTTATTGGGACAGAATGAGAACAATATCAGCAGCAGCTACAAGGCGAGTCATTCATATATCAACACACACACACACACATACACACACACACACACACACACACCACACACAAAACATGCAGACACACAGACACGTACACACAGAGATACACACATGCAGAGTCATGCGCACACACATATTCAAACATCTATATAAAAAACATGCTCTCATATATACAAGTACGTACCTAAGTATGGAGGTGCGTGGTCTAATGGTTAGAGTCATAGGAAATGGACTCGTCACCCCGAGTTCAATCCCTGGACGAAGCTGTTTGAATTTCACATAGAGTTAATACCCTTGGGAAAAATATGAATCCAATTCTCCCTCCAGCTATGGGTAAAATTAGGGGCCGGGTTAGCTCAGTCGGTAGAGCGTTTGGCTAGAAACTACAAGGCTCCTAGTTCGATATCGGTCTCCGTCAACTCAGCGTATGAGTAGCACAGAGATCTGTGCGGTAAAGTAAGGAGCTGATGGTAGGTGTGGGGCTCCACCTCAGATGCGAAAAAAAACAATCTCCTTGGTCTAGCGCTATTGAAAAAGGGATAGACTTCCTCGGTGTCTGGCTGATACCGACTTTAGGCCGCCCCGTCGACTTTATATATACTAGCAAATATATGCACCCTCCGGGTGCAAGTATTTGAATTTTAATGTAATGAAATATGTTAAATTTGAAATACTTTTGAAACTAAATAAAAATCCAAATAAAATGATTTGAAACAGAGGGGGTATAATCGAAGAATAGAACAACTTTGAAACTAAGTCTTCCATCATTTTTCATCACTCCCTCCTTTTATTGCTGAATTTTCCTAATTTAACTATTTAGTTAAATTAGGAAGTAAAGAATAAAATTACTGTTATTTCTTTATATTAAAGGATTTCTTTTAAGATTTATCCCCGAGTGTTTTGCTCATATTCATTAAGAAAAAAATAAACAATTAGAAATCAATAATACCAAGCGCATATTTAATAAAATTAAACTTTTAATATCAATATGCAAATTAGCTTTCCTGTTCACACTGTAACCCGCTATTTTGTTGCATATATAAATACAATTGCATGTTATTAGAATGTAGATAAAGTCAAAAGTATTAATAAGGTATAACAATTTTATCAATAACTGAGGTTTAAATAAAAATAAATTCATGGTGAATGTGACGTCAATAACTAAGGGAATTGTGACTTGAGTAGTGATTTAGTTTCGGCTTCAGACAGACAAACACACAATCTCCATTATAATAAGATATATATATATATATATATATATATATTTGTAAATGTATAAGTAGTAACTTACCGATGGGTATGAGTACGATCGTTGGAAGCGCACAATATCCAGAAGCTAAGGTTGAGAAAAAACAAATACAAAGTGCTCAATACAATGTAGAGCATAAATTTATTTTAACAATGGAAAGGAGTAACCTACTCGAGTCTCATCGATTGATTCTTCAGGGTTACTTTAGTTAAATTAATCGAGTGTTCGATTAATCTTAGATGGTATAATACATGCCATGTATTATACCACCTGAAGAATCAATCGATGAAACTCGAGTAGGTTACTCCTTTCCATTGTTAAAATATATATATATATATATATATATATAAAAGTACGTACAAAGTGAATCATTAATATATCAACGCACACACACACACGCACACACACACACACACACACACACAAGGATATACATATGCACGCATATACTCACGCACATGGGCATATGTACATATAAACATACACATATACGCACACACCACGTAAGCGCGCGCAAAACATACGCATATAGACAAGAAACAGATACGCACACACACACACACACACACACACACAAGATTATATAAATATATATAGACACACTTACGCACAAACACACATGCACGAACATACACACACACATAGGAAAGCAAACATACACACAAACACACTCACAAACACATATATAGAGAGACAGACACACGCACAATCATATGCGCACACAGGCACAGAAACACACACATACACGAACCTACACAAAAACACGGACAGTCCCGCGTATGCGCCTACACACACACAGACACACACAGATACACACACACACACACACACACGTGCACATACACACGTACAGACACACACGCCTAAATAGAAACATGCATGCCCAAGCAAGAATACACACGCATGTCCACATACGCACACGCAGAATAAAGCAGACACACACCCACACACACACAGACCCACACACAGATGCACACACACAGACGTGCACATACACACGTACAGACACACACGCATAAATTCAAACATGCATGCCCAAGCAAAAGTACACACGCATGTCCACACACACACACGCAGAATAAAGCAGACACACACACCACACACACACCCATACACAGACCCACACACAGATATATAGACACACACCACACACGTGCACATACACACGTACAGACACACACGCATAAATTCAAACATGCATGCCTAAGCAAAAATACACACGCATGTCCACACACACACACGCAGAATAAAGCAGACACACACACACACACACACACACACACAAACAAACAACGGCGCACACCAATACGCGCACTTGCACGTAATGCGAGGTAGTAATCCACACCGTCATAGAAAACATCTGGTCTGTGAATTGTTAGTGACCTTGACTTACTGACTATTGACAACAGTGTGGTGAGTTCGATTCTCACTGTGTGTCTTGCCGAATGACCTTGTATCCCGAAAATACTGCGCAACTACTTCGACAGCAAAATATACGCAGATCAAGCACCGAATATTTTGAACATTAAATTATTTTGGTCTATTTATTTGTAAAAAAATGTAAGTAAAGTTGGCGTAGTGACCTATTGTCGGTATCAACCGGACAGCGAGGGAATCTATCCTCCTTTTCGCTAGCACTTGATTAGGGAGATTGTTTTTGTTGAGGTGGAGCGCCACACCTACCGTCAGCTCCCCACCTCACCGCATAAATCAGATTACCTAATCTGTGCTACTCATGTGCTTGGTTGACGGAGAGTCAGGAACCTTGTAATTTCTAGGCCGGTGCTCTAACGACTGAGATAAACCCAAAAGGAAAAGACAAAAGTTGCGTTAAAATGTATCAAATATATCAAATACATAGCGATGTAGTTGGTTAGTTGGTTGGTTGGTTGGTTGGTTGGATTTACGACATGTCAGCCCTTAGTTTATTTTATGCCAAAGAAGTTTTTTTCATTCATTCTTGTTGGGTATTCAAAATAAAAAAAACAACTCATTTTTTATCTAATAGGACCCTAACAAGTGCTACCATTCTGCGTCAGAGTGGACCTGGGAGTAATGGCAATGAATGGGTATTTCCGAGAGGTCCGGAAATGGAGCCTCGCCACTAGATGTAGTTTAACGTCATACCCAGGACACTAAGACCCTCAGCCACCACCTTCTAACGCATATATATATTTACCAACTCATCCGCACGGGCAGGATGTGACACAAGGTCATTTTTAAGCGGAGTTCAACAGGTTTGAATTCAGAGTTTTCCTCCTCCTAGACAGGTTACCTAACCAAGGTTAAAGGGTCCAGTCTGCCCTATTATTTACCCATAGCTGAAGGGGGAGTAGGATTCATACCTTTCCCAAGGGTATTAGCGCTAAGTGAAATGCAATTACTACGTCCAGGATTTGAACTCGGGGCGACGAGTCCATTTCCCATGACTTTAACCATTACACCACGCGCTTCTAACGCATATCTTATTATAATGGAGATTGTGTGTTTTTCTGTCTGTAACCGAAACTATATCACTACTCAAGTAACAATTCCCTTAGTTATTTACGTAACATTCTCAATGATTTTATTTTTATTTAAACCTCAATTATTAATAAAATTGTTTTACATTATTAATACTGTTAATCATATCTGCATACTAATAACATGCAATTGTATTTATATATACAACAAAATAGCGGTTTACAGTGTGAACGGGAAGGCTAATTTGCATATTGATATTAAAAATGTGATTTTAATAAATATGTGCTTAGTATTATTGATTTCTTACTGTTTGGTTTTATTTTAATGAATATAAGCAAAAATCTCTTCAATGAATCTTAAATGAAATCCATTAACAAAATAAAATAACTGTCATTTTATTCTTTACTTCCTCTTATAACTAAATACTTAAATTAGAAAAAATAACAATAAAGACGAGAGTGATGGAAGAGTAAGTTTCAGTTGTTCTATTTTTCTATTATACTCCCTCTGTTTCAAAACTTTTTATCTGCATTCTTATTTAGTTTCATTAGCCTTTCTAATTTAATACAATATTTTATTACATTAAAACTTAAATACTTGCACCCGGCGGGTGCATATATTTGCTAGTATGATTAAAAAACGTCGGGGGTTTGTCATAACAGCAATACGTTTGTGACAATTATATAGGAAATAGGGCTTGACCAGCCGATTGATGGGAAAGGGTCTTCTCCAATCGCTCGTCTAACCTAAGTAACGGCCAAAGTGGAGTGTTGTATGTTATAGTGACGTGGCTTTTGTGACACATGATCATCGTATCTGGCTGTGAGTGGAGTGTGTAAATCGAGAAATAGATATCTCTCCTTATCAATGTGTTCTTATATATCTACAAAGTGTATACATTTTTAAATACGTTTCCCTTAGATATTTGATCTGTTCGTTTCTGATTACGGATGTTCGTATCATAAGTAAGCCAATCCTTATACAAATATATATATATATATATATATATTATATATATATATATATATATATATATATATATAAAACGTCACTGGAAAATTGCAGAGTCGATTAATACGCCAAGCATAAAGTTCTCGAATCTCAAGCGGAAGTGTAAAGAAAGACGCGGGAAACAAAGGAAAAAATAGACGTTAGTTCAAAATTTTACTCGGATTTTTTATTAGCAATTACATTTTTATTACCTCATCCAGACAAAATTTATATTTAAAATCCATTATTAATTAGTATTATTAGCGTTATTCGGACTATTGTCCCCATCTTCATTATTATTTGTACAACGTTTCGGCCTATATACCCTCCGGCCTTCTTCAGGTATTTCAGTGGATTAGGCAGTTAGGTTAAAAGACAGTTCTAAGTGACAGTTATATCTGGTTCCCGAGTTCAATCCTGAGTGAAAGCAGTTAGAAAAATAATTAATTAACACAACTCCTACCCCAGCTATGGTTAGCGGAATGAGAACAGGATACCCCCGTGTAATAAATAAAGGGTTAGGTTCAAAGTTCAGTGATGGCTCCCGAATACGACAAGAAAGTTCCCGAGTTCGAAAAGAAGGTTCCCGAGTCCGAGTAGGTTCCCGAGTCCGACAAGAAATACCTGAAGAAGGCCAGAGGGTACATCGGCCGAAACGTTGTACAAATAACAATGAAGATGAGGACAATAGTCCGAATAACGCTAATAATACTAATCTTCAAGCCTCATCTCAAACATTCAGAGAAATACCATTATTAATTATCTACAAAGGCAAATATTTGCTAGTCGGTGTACACAGAGGAACATCACTTATGAGTTTGTCACTTCTCCAGGGTGTCTTGTTCGTCTTACTTGGATATTGTTTGTAATAAAAAGGTAAGTGGTCACACAGCTGCTTTTTGTGGGGTGTGGGTTTAAGGATCTGTTCATGACAGCACCCAGTCTTCTTCTGTGGTTCCCATCTAGCTTTTTTTCCGATCGCTTTCTTAAAGAAGTGCAGCCACACAGTAGCACTGATACGGCTTACACATTTTAACTCAATTACGGAAGGAATCTATATTCTCCATCAGAAAGGTCACCTTGTGTGACGTAATAGTTACTAAACTTGCAAACCGTCGTCAAAATTAAAACGGAAAATGTTGACGACGATTTGCAACACATCAAACAAAATTTTGAAATTAAAATTAATTTTAAAAATTTGTTTCAAGGGACAAGTCACCAACACGAAGAACACTTAAACTTGCTTTGAATAATACAGTCCGATTTATTTAATTTCCTTTAGTTCGGTATTAGTTCGAAAGTGAACGCAATAGCACGACAGGTGTTTGAACTCACTTACTATGATGTCTCAGTACAGCACGTTAGCCACTACGCCAAGGGGGATTCCCCCAAATAATAATAACAACAACAACAAGATGATGATTCACCTCGATAGATAAATAGAGACACAGGAGATAGATAGATACATAGATATATAGATCGAGAGAAGAGTGTGTGTGTGAGAGAGAGAGAGAGAGAGAGAGAGAGAGAGAGAGGGACACAGGAGATAGATAGAGAGAGAGAGAGAGAGTGGGGGGAGAGATTGGACAATAGATAGAGAGATTGACATATATATATATATATACATACTATATATATATATATATATATATATATAGAGAGAGAGAGAGAGAGAGAGAGAAATAGATAGAGAGAGAGAGAGAGAGAGATTCGGACGCAGGAGATAGATAGATTGGGACAATATATATATATATATATATATATATATATATATATATATATATATATATATTATAGTGAGAGAGAAAGAAAGAGATAGATAGATAGATAGGGACACAGGAGATAGATAGATAGATAGATAGATAGTGAGAGCGAGAGAGAGAGTGAGAGAGAGAACTTAGATAGGAAGACAGTAGATATATTGATAGAGAGAGAGAGAATGAGAGAGAGAGAGAGAGAGAGAGAGAGAGAGAGAGAGAGAACATAGATAGGAAGATATAGACATATGAGATAAGTAGATAGATAGATAGATAGATAGATAGAGAGAGAGATAGATATATAGAGACAACATAGATAGGAAGGTAGGAACACAGGAGATAAGTATATATATATATATAATGAACACAGGTGTAATCGGCTGCAATTAATCAGTACCTCGATTAATTCAGTGGATTTAACCCTGAAGATCCTTATGGTGAAACTCGAGTAGGTTTCTATTGTATCCATTTCTTTAATATATAATATATATATATATATATATATATATAGAGAGAGAGAGAGAGAGAGAGAGAGAGAGAGAGAAGAACATGGATGGGAAGATAGGGACACAGGAGATAGAGGGAGGGAGAAAGAGATAAAAGAGTAGATAGATAGATAGATAGATAGATAGATAGAATAGCAGTTTTTACTTAGGGTCGAAACTGACAGCTGGTGCCAAAGAGAAAATGCAACTATTTCAGTCACCAAGTATTCCTTTTTGTCGATATGCCTGTGTGGATATTCGCTAGACTGACTTGATTCAAACATAAGGTTAAAATGCCGGTGAATTGAGATAGAAAAAAAAACTTGGCGGGAAGGGGTATCTCCGTCTTCCTGTCTTGAAAGACAGAATGTGAATTCCTGGTCGCAAACAGCGGAGAATTAAACTACTACTTCATCTCCACCCAACCAGCCACACTCAAGTAGTATAAATCAGGGGGCCCTACGAGGGGAAAAATGTACGGGAGGATTGTGTTGCGTCAGTTAACATTTAAAAGACTGTTTCGTAGTTTTACAAACACCTCGTGCCTGTTACCCGGCGGGCAGCACAGTCAGCAAGTTAACCCTGCGCATCACCAAGGACCTGTTGTTAATGTACAAGGACCGGTTTAGCTCAGTCGGTAGGACGTTGGACTAGGGAACCGCGAGGTTCCGGGTTCGATACTGGCCCTCGCTAACTCAGGGACCTGTGCGGTAAAGTGAGGAGCTGGTGGTAGGTGTGGCGCTCCATCCCAGACGCCAAAAACAATCTCCTTGGTCTAGCGTTAGTAAAGAGGGGATAGACTCCTTCACTGTCTGGTTGATACCGACTTTAGATCACCCCGACGACTTTACTTTCTTACTAGGTCCTAGATGGAGGCTTTGGAGTTCATACCGGATCGGGTCAGAGTGGTTTGGGGTGGAGCGCCACACCTACCGCCAGCTCCTAACTTTACCGTGAAGAACTAACAAACCTTATTAGATTGGTGTTGATAAATCTTTGGCTCATCAATACATATGTACGAGTGATGCCATTTTGTTTAGGACAGGTATAATTACCAACACAGGAACATGTATCATACATCAAAATGAAGCTGGTCCTCTGTGGATCACATGCCTACTTCTCCACCTAGGTGAGTAAAAAAGTAATGCCATTTTGTTTAGGACAGGTATAATTACCAACACAGGAACATGTATCATACACCAAAATGAAGCTGGTCCTCTGTGGATCACATCCCTACTTTATCCACATTTCCGTCACCGTTTCTCTCAATAGCAATGTTCCACCTTCGAACGAGAGCATGTATCCCTGCCCTGTAAAATTCTGTTGACTGTACTTTGAGCCAATTCTTAACAACAGATTTCACTTCCTCGTCATTGGAATAATGTTTACCATCGCTTCATCCCCATGAAAGAGGGTTTGATGTGTACTATTCCAGTATTTATCGAACCCATCCACACGAGCAAGGTTAAAATGCCATTTACCCGTAGATGAAAGGAAAATAGTTCGGTTCCTTTCCACTATATTAATGAAGCCAATTTGGGAATATTTATGGTTTGATTTAAAGGGCAGAAAATTCCACTCGCCATTAACTTAAAGCTGACCCTTGACCTTATAAGACGTAGGTTGAGTTTCTTATTTTGGAGAGGAAACGTGCGTCTTATAAGCCGTTAGATATGGTGGTAAAATTTTCTTAAGTTAATTACGTTACCTGCTGTTCTGTTGGTAATTATGAAGACAAGATAAAGATAAAGTCAACAGGTAACGAACACAACGATGCATTTATCAAACAACTTGCATATACAACATACAATATACAATATGTAACTTGTGAGATACAAAATGTGTGTGAGGTTTACAAATGTATTATAATTGTACAATTGAATAGTGTATGGTGTAAGGTTGTAGGGGTTTGCAAAATAATGCTCTTGCGAAACTTATCTGTCTCTGGTAAGAAGTGTCTCTTGATAGTTAGAAGTTTGATTTGTACGACGTCATCGGCTCCTTCGGTAGGCTGACTTCAAAAAAGCACGTCGTTCTTCGACGGCTACTGCAGTGGAAAGAGAAAGACTGATGGTATCAATCTTCAAAGTTGGCGGCCAAACTAAGCCTTGTAACGTGTGCTCTGATTGGTCGCTGACAAGGTCCTTAGCCAATCGCACGAGGTTTCTTATCGGGCGATGGCTAAAAGACCCATGGTCTCTGTGTTTGGCAATGGTCAAAGGGAAGTAACTGTGTAAGGTAATATTATTTCTTATAGTTCCTAAGTGGTCACACATTTAAGTACTCATCTTGTCGACTGGGGCTGTAAAATACGCCGACTGCACCTCTGCAGAGGGGTAAAATCCCCCCCCCCAATTGGGCCACCTGTTGGTTGTGGATGGTAATCCGTGATGCTTAAGAAGTGATTGAGCAGTCCATGGCATTCAACACTCCACTTCAGCCCTTAATTAGTCATGACGGACGGTTGGAGAGGACCCCTCCGATTAATCGGCTGGTCACTCCAAACCCTAGCACCCATATGACTGTCCCAACTCTATTGTCCTAACGCAAAACCCCTAACCCTTTTTGTCATATGTTCTAGAAGGCAGTGGCTGAGGGTCTTATCGTTCTGGGTATGACGTTAAACTGCAACTAGTGGTGAGGTTCCAATTCTGGAGCTCTGGGGAGGGTGAAGTATATCTCCATTGTCATTACTTTGACATGGGGTGGTAGTATATGTTAGGGACTCATCTATAGGTTAAATAGATCAAAGAATGTGTATTAAAAATTGTGTTTTAAAAAAATTCAATTTGAAAAAAAGAATGAAAACCCAACAAGAATGAATAAGATCAAATTTCTTCGGCATTAAAATAACCCAACAAGGGTTGATATGCCATAAAATCCATCCAACAACCAACAAAAACAACGATTCTGGTAGTTGGGAAAGAGTACCCCTTCCAGGAAATGGACCCATGGTTATCCACTATTTCATTTCCTTGCTATTTTCTCAACCTTTGCCTGTATCATCTCATTCTTTTCCCTTATCCCTTTCAATCTTTGTGGTACATCTGCTTTATAACTAAATGTATAAAAACATTGTTTAGTCCCAGACGGGAATAAGTTATGCTTAAATATTTTCTATTACGCCCCCCTCTCTCTCTCTCTCTCTCTCTCTCTCTCTCTCTCTCTCTCTCTCTCTCTCTCTCTCACCCACATACAAACACCTCAGTGCACACCACATACACACACACACATAAACACATGTACACACGCATACATATACACACACAAACATACACGTACACATACGCACACACAAATGTATAATCCGTTATATAATGAGAAAAAAAGCATTTATTTCATAAAAACATTTATTTTTCAGCATAATCTCTTTCCAAGCGAAAGCACCTGTCATGTTGAAATCTTCTGAAAATTACGTAAAGAAAAGAAATTAATAAAATTAAAAATTAAATCTTTCATATATCTGTACAAAATAAATATGAATTATACGTGCAAATGCGTTTCATATAATGAAATAAATAGAATTAACTTTCAACAAAATAATGGCATCTCTCTCTCTCTCTCTCTCTCTCTCTCTCTCTCTCTCTCTCTCTCTCTCTGTCACACACACACACTCTCACTCTCTCTCTCTTCTTTTTTTCTTTCTCTCTCTCTATTTCTCTCTCTCTCTCTCTCACTCTCTTCTTCTCTTTTTTTTCTTTCTCTCTCTCTCTTCTCTCTCTCTCTCTCTCCTCTCTCTCTCTCTCTGTCCCACACACACACACTCTCACTCTCTCTCTCTTTCTTTTTTTCTTTCTCTCTCTCTATTCTCTCTTCTCTCTCTTCTCTCTCTCTCTCTCTCTCTCTCTCTCTCTCTCTCTCTCTCTGTCACACCACACACTCTCACTCTCTCTCTCTTTCTTTTTTT
This sequence comes from Doryteuthis pealeii, assembly GCA_023376005.1. Taxonomy (NCBI): domain Eukaryota; kingdom Metazoa; phylum Mollusca; class Cephalopoda; order Myopsida; family Loliginidae; genus Doryteuthis; species Doryteuthis pealeii. Next base: position 987,390 of record CM042163.1, read on the forward strand.
CTTTCTCTCTCTCTATTTCTCTCTCTCTCCTCTCTCACTCTCTCTCTCTCTCTCTCTGTCACACACACACACACTCTCACTCTCTCTCTCTTTCTTTTTTTCTTTCTCTCTCTCTATTTCTCTCTCTCTCTCTCTCTCTTCTCTCTCTCTCTCTCTCTCTCTCTCTCTCTGTCACACACACACACACTCTCACTCTCTCTCTCTCTCTTTTCTTTTTTCTTTCTCTCTCTCTATATTCTCTCTCTCTCTCTCTCTCTCTCTCTCTCTCTCTCTCTCTGTCACACACACACACACACTCTCACTCTCTCTCTCTTTCTTTTTTTTCTTTCTCTCTCTCTATTTCTCTCTCTATTTCTTTTTTCTTTCTCTCTCTCTATTTCTCTTTCTCTTCTTTTTTTTTTCTCTCTCTCTCTCACACACACACTCTCTCACTCTCTCACTCTCTCTCTTTCTTTTCTTTCTCTATTTCTCTCTCTCTCTTTTCTTTTTCTTCTCTCTCTCTCTCTCTCTTCTCTCTCTCTCTCTCTCTCTCTCACACACACACACACACACACACACACATACACCTTTCTTTTGCACTATCTCTGCATAAACAATTTTAATGATTCCCAAATTTTATGTATTCCAATACCTACCTGACTTTTAATATTTTGCTCATTATTTTTTTGGTATTCTGCCAGCAAGAACCTGTTACACAGTTTTTCTCTCCTCTCTCTCTCTCTCTCTCTCTCTCTCTCTCTCTCTCTCTCACACACACACACACACACACACACACACACTCTCTCTCTCTCTCTTTCTCCCCCCCTCTCTCTTTCTCTCTCTTTCTCACGCTCTCTTGCTCTCTCACCATATCTATCTATCTATCTATCTATCTCTTTCTCTCTCTCTCTCTCTATATATATAATATATTATAGAGAGAGAGAGGGGGAGAGAGAGGGAGGAGAGAGAGAGAGAAAGAGAAGAGTGTGGTCTAATGGTTAAAGTCATGGGAAATGGACTCGTCGCCCCGAGTTCAAATCCTGGACGTGGTAATTGCATTTCACTTAGCGCTAATATCCTTGGGAAAGGTATGAATCCTACTCTCAGCTATGGACAAATAGCAGGGCAGACTGGGCTCTTTAACCATGGCTAGGTAACCGGTCTAGGAGAAGAAAAACTCTGAATTCAAACCTGTTAAACTCCGCTTAATAAATTGACCTTGTGTCACATCCTGCTCGCGCGGAGGAGTTGTTAAATATATATATATATATATATTATATAAAATATATATATATATTTGGAGGATATGTGCTTATTGAAGTCATACCTAATTTTGAAAATTAATTATTAATAATTAATGAATTTATTAACTAATTAATTTTCAATATTAGGTATGACTTCAATTAAGCACATTTCCTACAAAAATTGTCGGCTAAAAGCCATATCAAATAGACACACTGTTTATTTACTTACTCTCATATATATATATATATATAGGGGTAAACTATAGACACGTGTTTCGAGGTATCACCTCTCATCAGTATAGTTATACGGTTTTAGCAGCTGCCTCTGGCTGGGTTTGAAACCCGAACGAACTTACGCTCGCCAAGCTTCTTACCCACACATCCACAGTCAGTCGCCAAGTATAGCAGGCTATTTAATTGCTATATTCTAAGGGGAAATGACCTTCACCTAGAGTTCTCAAACTTTTGTAAACAAAAGATATATATATATATATTATATATATATATATATCTGTGTGTTGTGTATGTGTCGTGTGTGTGTATTATATAACATATATATAGAGTCAGTCAGACAGACAGAAACAGAAACAGAGAGAAAACAGGGAGTGTGTGTGTGTGTGTGTGTGTGTGTGTGTGTGGTGTGTGTGTTGTGTGGGTGAGGAGAGAGAGAGAGAGAGAGAGAGGGAGAGAGAGAGAGAATAGGTTGATTTAGAAGGCTATCACAATGCAGTTTGGAATAAATAAATAAAATAATAATAGTAACAATGTGTTGTGTGTTGACCTGTATTTTATTCTTTCTTGAATTTCGAGGTAATACCCTTTATCAAAAGAATTGAACTGAAGCAGTTCAGCTATGCATTTCTTCCGAAATGAATTTTTTTTTTTGAAAATGATGTTATTTTTTAAATAACTGTATTCCCGTGTGAGCGCGAATGCGTTTATTTTTGTTTGTACGTGTGTGTATGTTGTAATGCGCGTGACATTGAAAATGCGTGTTGGTTGTGACGTTAAGACTGTATCCTAGCGCGGGATTTTGTACGTGGGTATGTGCGAATGAAAAAGCGTATTTGTGTTTTGTGACCATGGTGATGTTTCCATATATATATATATATATATATTATATGTATATACAGAGGAGAGAGAGAGAGAGAGAGGGAGAAAGAGAGAGACGAGAGAGCGTGAGAGAGAGAGAGAGAGATTTACTAAGCTTAATTTAGTTGTGACACAAAGCCGGAAGTATGGGGCACCCTGTGAGAATCAAACTCACTAATCCTGCTCGTTAACCCTTACACCACTTGAGATGCCCTCCTTTCGCCTGGTTTTCCTTTTCTCTCTTTTCTCCTTCACATCATCTTTTACCCTACTTCTCCACCGCCGGATACCCCATGCATGCGACCTAGTGTCACATCCTACCATTGGCGAATGGGTTGGGTAAATACTGACCCCACTTCTTCTTCCCCCCCCCACCCACACCGTGATTTTCCTAATTCATTCTTGTTTGATATTATCATGAATGTTTTTCGGTCAAAAATCAAACTGATTCCATCTCAGAATGAAGGCACAGATACTACACTCTGATCATTGTTTTTTAAAGTGTAACGGTCGTACATACAAACAATGAAAACTCTTTTAAGGTAGCATATACTTACCCGACCTCGGGGCCCCCTGTTCAGTGGCTTCGGACTATCTATCTATCTATCTATCTATGTTCATATCTATCTATCTATCTATCTCAGTCTCTTCATATCTATCAATCTATCTATCGATCTATCTATGTTCATATCTATCTATCTATCTATCTATCTATCTCAGTCTCTTCATATCTATCTATCTATCTATCTATCTATCTATCTATCTATCTCTATCTATCTATCTATCTATCTATATCTATCTATCTATCATCTATCATCTATCTGTTCATATCTATCTATCTATCTCAGTCTGTTCATATCTATCTATCTGTCTATCTATCTATCTATCTCTGTTCATATCTATCTATCTATCTCAGTCTGTTCATATATATATATATAATATATATATATATATATATATATATATATAATTCAGTCTGTTCATATCATCTATCTATCTATCTATCTCAGTATGTTTTCATATCTATCTATCTATCTATCTATCTATCTATCTCAGTCTATTCATTCTATCTATCTATCTATCTATCTATCTATCTATCTATCTCAGTCTCTCTATCTTATCTATCTATCTATCTATCTACTATCTATCTCAGTCTGTTATATCTATCATCTATCTATCTATCTATCTCAGTCTCTTCATATCTCTATCTATCTATCTATCTATCTATCTCAGTCTCTTCATATCTATCTATCTATCTATCTATCTCAGTCTGTTCATATCTATCTATCTATCTATCAATCTATCTATGTTCATATCTATCTATCTATCTATCTATCTATCTATTAATAGGAGACCCTGTATATTATAAGGCACATGCCAAACATGGTAAACTCGATATGAGGTGGAGGCCCTATTACCGAATAATAAAAGGGTTTACCTTGTCTGGCATGTGCCTTATAATATACAGTGGCTTCGGACTCTGGAACGGTAATATAATATCAGCGTGATCCTAGGGGGTCATCCCTCCCAGGCAACAACTGCCCTTCGATTTAAAGCAATGGTTCTCAACCTTTTTTTACTTATGACCCCCTTTTAATCCTATTTTACTCCGGTGGACCCTCCCATAGATATTCGATGTTTAAAAATCCCATTGTATTTTCATACTTAAATATATTTTGCTTGCCTGGGTCTTAAAAAAATGTTATATGGTCACCGTGGGTCCATATGAACCCCGGTTGAGAACCACTGATTTAAAGGGACAGGGCTAGGTTTATTGTGATTACCTAGTGCATTAGACGCCCCAAAAAAGGAATGCCGAGGAGATACATGTAATTTTTAACATGAGCTTCGGTTTGTGCGTTGCTCCACCACATCCATTGAACTGACCGGGGGGGGGTATCGGAAAATAACTACAAACAAGATAAACAACATATAATCAAAACTACGACTATTATGATTAAACTAAGCTAGCAGACCAATTATTAATGAGTTCGATTCTCACTGGGTGGTTCATACTTTAGGCCTTGTGCGAGGTAAATGACAACAGTAATATTTTAAGAGTACAACTAACTTAACATTAAATCCATATAGTAATACTCTTGTTCATTAATCTTCCGATCGTTATCAACTTGCAACCACCCTCTGGTTAAACACGAGATCGTCCAGGGTGAAATGCAAAATGTAAATTCTGATTATCTGGTGTAGCTTATCCGCCGAATTCTAATTCATTATGAATGTCGTCAACTCAACTAAATAATGGACAATTCTGATTTTATCATAAAGTTGTAAGAAAGGGAAGAAAAACGACATGCTACACAGAAAAATATAATAAGAAATAAAGAGTAGCGGAAAGTTGGAAAGAAGGGGTGAGTGCACGGAAGTGATAACGCTATTCTGCTGGAAAAGACGAAATGAAGGAAAGAAAGAAATAAAAAGAAAGAATGTGAGAAAGTTAGATTAAGATTATTATACTTAATACATATTAAACTATTTAGCAATAGCTCTTAAGTAAACATATCAAACGTTGTAATAATTAGATTATCATACTGTGATATATCCACAGGTCTTGCTAGTATTCTATAAATCTTCGTTCGAATATCGATTCTAAGTTCGATCGGCGGACCTGACCATCTAAAATTTTTGTTTTTAATTTCTTTTTTTCCTTCAATGCATTATTATCGACAGCACACAATCTATCAGATTGTAAAAAAAAAAAAAAAATGCTAAGAAGTTCTTTATTTTTCGAGTTTCAGGGGTGCTCAGTCCCCCGTATAAGTTTATCGAAAATCGACCCCATATCGGAACCGCTAAAAAAAAAAAATTTTTTCCTTCAATGGATTATTATCGATTACATACCAATCTATCAGATTTTTTTTTAAATTCTTAAAAGTTCTTTTTTTTTTTTTTTATTTCAGGGGTGCTCATTCCTCCATATCGGAACCGCTCGAACGGAATTCCCTTACGACTAACCCTAACCCTAACCCTACCTAACCCGAAACTCCCCTAATTAAAATTAACAGTTTTATTACAAAATTTGTGGGTTCTGTTTTTTCTGTGTCACCTTAATTTTGAGCGGTTCCGATATAGGGGATCGAATTACGATAAACTTATACGGAGAAATGAGCACCTCAGAAAACTCAAAAAATAAATAACTTTTTAGAATTTTTTTTCTTTTTTACAATCTGATAGATTGGTGTGTAATCGATAATAATCCATTGAAGGGGGAAAAAAATTAAAAACAAAAATTTTAGATGGGGGGTGTCCAGATGGTCAGGTCCGCCGTTCGATCGTCTAACTTCCTCCAAATTTGTCAGGAAAAAAAAAATATTTGAAAATTCCGCCGATGAAATTCCGAAAATGTAATTTCCGATTCTAAATCCAAGAAGCACCTTAACCACCAGGAGAATCGTTACTATTCTAACAATTACTACTCCGTGTGTTGTTGGTCAATGTGTGACGTAGAAGAGAGGGAGGGGGGGATAAAGTTATCACCCCACCCATCCCCGCTTTCCATGTAACATAAAAGTTGTACGTCAAACTGAGTAGCAGTCTATTTTCTATCGCGATTATTACTATTACTGCTACTATTGTACCAACAAAACTACGGATACGAAGTTATAACTTACAGGTTAAGGGCCGAGAAAAGTTGTTTTTCAAAGCTCGGTAACTCACCGGGGAGAAAGAAAACAGACACATCTTTTACTGGTAGATCTCTAAAAGAACAATTGTAAGAAAGAGAAAAAACTGAATGGGCTTTTCCGCAAGGCAAAAACAAAAATGAGAAACATTCGGGATTTTTTCGTTTTTTTTTTTTGTTTTTTTTTGCGAAGATATAAATTAAATACTACTCGGCCGGTGGTGTATTTGACACCCCTTACCCCCTAAAATAAAAAAAAGGGGAAGTTAACTTTAATTCCTGATCTATCTGTTTGTTTTCCTGAGAAATATTAACAATTAAAAAATAATTCTAAAGGTGTGAGACTGGCGTAAACGCAACTTCCCAAATAATTACTTCAATGAAACAAGGAACGTGGTTTTTCTACTACTACAGCTGAATCATAACTTCTCTCTCGTGTTGTGTAAGGAGAGAGAGAGACAGAGAGACAGAGACAGAGATAGAGAGAGAGAGAGGGAGGGAGACGGAGAGAGAGAGAGAGGGGACGTTCACAAGAAAGAGTGTGAGGCGCGCGCGCGAGAGAGAGACCGGTTTTCCGACATCTCGAACTTCGACTGCTGGATTGTACGATATCCTATACACGCACACACGGACACACGCACCGGCAACCATGTGCTGGATTTAAACGATGCCTCCTGGTAGGGAATTTTTTCTTTCTTTCTTCTTATCTTTTTCTTTTCTTTTTTTTTTTTTTTTTTTGAAAAACTTGGGGGAAAATTATCAGAAGCTTCCCGGCAACTGAATGGAAAAGACGGACGCCAATGGAAGGTGCCGCCCATTTCGGACATCTCTACTATCATCTCTATCAGTTGACACCATCACCCGATCGCACTTTAGTAGCACACGTTAAATATCGACTATATCAAAAGGAAACATTTACATATCTGTGTACCAATAACCACCAAGCACAATTAAACACCTATACGTGAAATTCGTTTTTTTTTTAATACGTATATATCGGCATTTTTAAAAAGAAGTTTTATCACCAGGTATAAACATTAATAAGTTTTTATTTATTGTTATTTATTTCATAGAACTTAAAATAGGTGTATTTGGGGAGCATCTTTTCATTCAAACAAATTTGGTTAAACGAAATAGAATCCTTATTATTTTCAAGTTTTTTTTTAATCCATTCTTTCAAGTTTCCTAACAATTCTGTCGATGTTATAATCTTGAAAATCGTTAATCATTTACCCGAAAGATATTTTATCAGAAGACCAAGTACTTTCGGTTCTTTTCCGAACCATTATCAAGGTAGTGAATCCGTCTACATTATCATTATCAAAACTGTTTAATGTTTAACTAAACTGTCATTTTGTTTTTGTCACTAAGGTGACGCTTAATAACTGTAGCAGTTTATTTTTTTTTAATATTTAGAATATTTCTAACAAGAGAATAAAAAGTGTTCGATCTATTTTAAACATTTTAGAATATTGTCGCTAGTTTCAAAGTTAATTTTATTAATAGTGGGTCGTCTAAAATTTATGTAGAGAGCTTCAAAGATTTTTAATTTGTTTATGTTATTTTCAGTATGAAGTATTTTTGTATTATTAACTAAAATATTTCTATATGTTGTAGTAAAACATTTGTTTTTTGGGTTTTTTGTTAATGTTGGCATGTGGAGTTAGAATCTGATAGGTGTAGAACTTATATATGTCGTGTTTATTTATAGATTAGACCTACTGTCCGAAAATTTCTTGCACTTTATTCGAACTTTAGTTGTTTTGTTTTTTCAAAAATTATACATGGATGTATTTTCGTTTTTGTTTTCTCTGTGAAAGAAATATTTGTAAAGTTTCGTTCATCTCATTTATTTTCTAAAAATTCGATATTTTATTTTATTCACGTTCGATTAGAATAAATATCAAATTCGATTATATATTATCAAATTAAACAGAAATATTCAAATATGCATATTTATTTGTTTCATTGAATTAACGAAATTATCTTAATTTATAAAATAAAAGTGAATTATATATAGGTAATTAAAAGAAATGATAATAAAACTTTGGGATATTAATTAATGTGTTCAGTGACACGAATCGGTGATCGAAAAGTTTGAAACTTTTTTTTATTTTTTTATTTTTTATTTACTAAAAGGACAATAATTTTCAACTGAAATTATTCTAACTGAATACATAAACAGATGTTTCATATTAATAAATATACAAATAAGTACGTTAATACAAACAATATACAAAAATACATATGAATGCACTTGCATATAAATAAACACATGCGCGTTGTATCTTGCAACAAGCACAGAAGAATACGTCCCTAACTTACACGATTGCATTTTACTGGGCCCCTTTTTATTTTTTAGGTTTTTATTTTATTTCCTTTCTTATTATTTATTTTATTTTTTTATTCTTCATTTTATTTATTTATTTATCTATTTATTCAACAAACCGCTTTAAAATGAAGAAAATGAATCTCTACACAATTTAAAACTTTTAAGTTGTCAAATGCCGAACTAGACAAAATTTATTCCTGTGGTCCGCCGACACTATACCTGATGCCACTCTCCACATACATATTCACACACGCGCGCACATACATGCATATTATTACTGTAAACAGTTCATGTTCCTGACACTAATACATTATTCTGTGTACTTGACATGAGACTTTGATGAGTCGTGGTGCACCTGAGCACTGTACGCAATAAATTTCATTATTATTATTATAGACATTTTCTAACTTATTTCTACAAAAAAAAAAACAAATCCCCAGAAAAAACAGATGAGTCAACGTTTTTGTTTTGTTTAATTTAACGTAAAAAAAAAACATTCCACCTTATAAAACGATTTACGTCGACCCAGAAAATATTTTTTTATGATCTGTTTCTAATTTCACACAACGTCGATTGCTTTTTTATTAAAGAAAAGTTTACATCATTATTAGATTAAATTAAAAGCTTTACAGGTCAGCAATGATCTTTGCCAATTATTTATTGGATATATTTATAAACTTATATTCAAACACGCCCCCCTCCTCTTCCTCTTCCTCTTCCTCGTCGTTGTTGTCAATTTGGACGATAAAGCATCTGTCGGAAAGAATGGAAAACTAAAAAAAAACATGATTAATCGAAAAGAAAAACTTTAAATTGTGTCAATGTTTATAGTCGCATTTTAAACAGGCAGATCGACACAATACACACACAATACACACACACACACGAACACACACACACAGCACACAAACACACACAATACACATACACACACAAACACACATACACCACACACACACAAAAAAAAACACACAAACAACACACACACACACAATACACAATACACAACACACACACACAAAACACACAAACGCACACGCAAAAACACACACACACATATATTACAACACACACACACACACAACAAACACCATGCATACATCACAACGCACACAGACACAACGCTGACACACACAAACAAACAGAACACGAACAAAACACACTACATACAACATATACACACACAACATACACACACACACACACACACACACACACAACAGACGCAGACACACACACAAACAAACTCAGCACACCCAATATACGGATAATACTACACGCACAGACACAACACAAACACTGACACAATACACACACACAAAAGCACAACACACACAATATACACACTCAACCCACAGAGACACAACACAGACACAGAAACATACACACACGCCCAAAAACAAACCACAACACACACACACACACACACACACACAACACATATATATATATATATATATATACTGACACCCACACACAGCAAACACAATACATATACTCAACACATACAGACACAACACAGACACAGACGCAATACACGCACAAAAACAAACACAGTACACACAATACACACACACACACAACACAGACATTGACACAGACACAACACAAGCAAACACACATACGCACACACGCACACACGAACACACTACACACATACACACACACGCACACACGAACACACACATACACACACACACACACACATTTACCTATTATGAATTAAATGTTACATCGTGAAAAAAGAAAAGAAGAAATATAGTAATTTTTATTGTGTTAGAAAATCGTTGCAAGACGAATTAAATATATATTGTTTTTTTCCCGCATAATCACATTTGGAACAAATTCATTTCGGAAATATTCAGCTTGGATCCAATTT
>CM042163.1:1002552-1005180 GCA_023376005.1 Doryteuthis pealeii
CGCAAAATGGATTATGTTTTTAGAAATAATTTTTTATTATTTTTATCTTACATTTGCGACACGTGTTTCAGATATTCTGGTATCTTTCTTCAGGCTTTGATCATCATATATATATATATATATATATATATATTATATATATATGTGTGTGTGTGTGTGTGTGTGTGGTGGTATATGTGTCTATATAATGTGTCTTAAATTCGCAAGAAAATAACCCGAAAAAAAAAATGTGTAGAAGGAATCAGTCAAAAATATGATAAGAAAAAAGCAGCATAAAGGTCTTTAATTGCTCAACCTTCACGTATGTGACACAAAATTGCAAGTATAGGGGATCCAGGGAGAATCGAACGCGTTTTCAATAATAATGGATTTACGATCAGCTAGTTTCCTAACCACTACACCAAAATCGGAAGCCTTAACGAGGATTCGAGTATATCATTAAAAACCATTACAAATACTTCCATAACTCTTTCAATCGCGTGTTTTAATAGATACTCATTTTTTGTTTTGTTTTTATATAAGCACCTGTTTAAGTTATCGCTAAAAGTTTTTGCAAGAGTTTGATATACTTTATAGAATATTTTTCTGCTGTATGTTTTCTTTCCATAGATTTCTTGTTATAAGCAGATAGATATAGATAGATAGATAGATAGACTGATAGATATGAACAGACTGAGATAGATAGATAGATAGATGTGAACATAGATAGATAGATATTAACAGACTGAGATAGATAGATAGATAGATATATAGATAGATAGATAGATATGAACATAGATAGATAGATGATAGATAGATAGATAGATAAATAGATAGATGGATAGATATGAACAGACTGAGATAGAAGATAGATAGATAGATAGATAGATAGATAGTAGATAGATATGAACAGACTGAGATAGATAGATAGATAGATAGATAGATAGATAGATATGAACATAGATAGATAGATAGATAGATGATTAGATAATAGATAACAGACTGAGATAGATAGATAGCATAGATAGATAGATAGATATGAACAGACTGAGATAGATAGATAGATAGATAGATAGATAGATAGATTTGAACAGACTGAGATAGATAGATAATAGATAGATAGATAGATATGAACAGACTGAGTAGATAGATAGATAGATAGATAGATAGATAGATATGAACAGACTGAGATAGATAGATAGAAGATAGATAGATAGATTTGAAAGACTGATAGATAGATAGATAGATTAGATAGATATGAACAGACTGAGATAGATAGATATAGATGATTAGATAGATAGATATGAACAGACTTGAGATAGATAGATAGATAGATAGATAGATAGATAGATAGATGAACAGACTGAGATAGATAGATAGATAGATAGATGATGAACAGACTGAGATAGATAGATGATAGATAGAAGATAGATAGATATGAACAGACTGAGATAGATAGATAGATAGATAGATAGATGGATAGATTGAAATAGATAGATAGATCAGATAGATTAGATAGAAGAAAGAAACTGATACTAGGATCATTAATAAATAAGGGGAATTCTTTTGAATAAAATCAAAATCAATTTTTTTTCCAAAATGTTTAAATGTAACATTGCATTGTTTGGAATTAGGTTTTTAGCAAGGATTATTTTATCTCGCAATGTTTTTTTTTTAATCTTTAAGAAGAAAAAAAACGTTATTCTCACTCCAAGAGTTTTCAGACTCGACTGACTTACGACAGGTGGGCATCCCATTTCTACCAAATAGCGGGTTTGGGCAAATACCTACTTCTTACCACGCTGTTTCCGTCTGTAGACGCGAATGTCTTCTATAAAGTAAGTAAAGTCGTCGGGGCGGCCTAAAGTCGGTATCAGCCAATCAGCGAGGGAGTCTATCCCCTTTTCACTAGCACTAGACCAAGGAGATTATTTTTAGCATCTGAGGTGGGGTGTCACACCTACCACCAGCTCCTTACTTTACCGCACAGATCCCTGTACAACTCATACGCTGAGTTGGCGGGGACCGGTATCGGACTAGAAACCTTGTGGTTTCTAGCTGAATGCTCTACCGACTGAGCTAACCCGGCCCCTATAATCTATAATAATAGACGTTACCATTCCAAGTGTTCGTTGGCTGGTTAGTTGATTGGTTGGTTGGTATTTACGACTTGTCAACCCTTGTTGGGTTATTTTATGCCGAAGACCTTTATTCATTCTTGTTGGGTATTCAATGTTTTTAAAACCTATTTTTAAACACGTTTTAGGAGAGGAAAATCATTGACTATATATGACATTTTTATGACGTTTTTTTTTGTTTAAATGAAAAACATGAGGCTGGTTGGTTGGTTGGTTTTAGCGGCATGTTAACCTATTGGGTAATTTTATGCCGAAGACGTTTTTGTTTTATTCCTTCTTGATGAGTATTCATCTATTCATAGATGGGACCCTAACAGGTAATATAACTCCGGATCAGAGTGGACCTTAAATAAATGGCGATGAAGGGGTCCTCCACGCTCCCCAGAGCTCCAGAATTGGAAACGTCACCACTAGATGCAGTTTTTAAGAGTTATTTGGACTTCAAAATATTCACCACATTTAGAAGAAGAACCGTTCATTTTTCATCGATCGTTCACCATCTCTCTCTTTT
>CM042163.1:1005280-1010280 GCA_023376005.1 Doryteuthis pealeii
ATTTTTGGGTTTTTTATTTTATTTCCTTCTTATTATTTATTTTATTTTTTATTCTTCATTTTATTTATTTATTTATTTATTTATTTATCTATTTAACAAACCGCTTTAAAATGAAGAAAATGAATCTCTACACAATTTAAAACTTTTAAGTTGTCAAATGCCGAACTAGACAAAATTTATTCCTGTGGTCCGCCGACACTATACCTGATGCCACTCTCCACATACATATTCACACACGCGCGCACATACATGCATATTTTTACTGTAAACTTTTCATGTTCCTGACACTAATACATTATTCTGTGTACTTGACATGAGACTTTGATGAGTCGTGGTGCACCTGAGCACTGTACACAATAAATTTCATTATTATTATTATTATAGACATTTTCTAACTTATTTCTACAAAAAAAAAAACAAATCCCCAGAAAAACAGATGAGTCAACGTTTTTGTTTTGTTTAATTTAACGTAAAAAAAAACATTCCACCTTATAAAACGATTTACGTCGACCCAGAAAATATTTTTTATGATCTGTTTCTAATTTCACACAACGTCGATTGCTTTTTTGTTAAAGAAAAGTTTACATCATTATTAGATTAAATTAAAAGCTTTACAGGTCAGCAATGATCTTTGCCAATTATTTATTGGATATATTTATAAACTTATATTCAAACACGCCCCCCTCCTCTTCCTCTTCCTCTTCCTCGTCGTTGTTGTCAATTTGGACGATAAAGCATCTGTCGGAAAGAATGGAAAACGAAAAAAAACATGATTAATCGAAAAGAAAAACTTTAAATTGTGTCAATGTTTATAGTCGCATTTTAAAGAGGCAGATCGACACAACACACACACACACACACACACACACACACACACACATACACAATACACACAACACACACAAAAACACACACAAACGCACACGCAAAAACACACACACACACACACAATAATATACAACACATACACACACAACAAACACCATGCATACATCACAACGCACACAGACACAACGCTGACACACATAAACAAATAGAACACGCACAAAACACACTACACACAACATATACACACACAACATACACGCACACACACACACAACGGACGCAGACACACACACAAACAAACACACAAACTCAGCACACCCAATATACGGATAATACTACACGCACAGACACAACACAAACACTGACACAAAAGCACAACACACACAAAAGCACAACGCACACAATATACACACTCAACACACAGAGACACAACACAGACACAGAAACATACACACACGCACAAAAAGAAACCACAACAAACACACACACACACACACACACACACACACACACACACACACATATATTATATATATATATATATATATATATATATATATATATACTGACACCCACACACAGCAAACACAATACATATACTCAACACATACAGACACAACACAGACACTGACGCAATACACGCACAAAAACAAACACAGTACACACAATACACACAGACACACACAACACAGACATTGACACAGACACAACACAAGCAAACACACATACACACACACGCACACACGAACACGATCACACAACACACACATATACACACACACACACATTTACCTATTATGAATTAAATGTTACATCGTGAAAAAAAAAGAAGAAAAATATAGTAATTTGACTGTGTTAGAAAATCGTTGCAAGACGAATTAAATATATATGTTTTTTTTCCCGCATAATCACATTTGGAACAAATTCATTTTCGGAAATATCAGCTTGGATCCAATTTGTTTATTTTTAAAAAAATTAAAAAAAAAAAAAAAAGAAACCATTAATGGATCCAAGCGAATGAACACCTGATTATAATAAAATCTGGATCCTATTTTTCAAAATCCCAAACTTTACAGACGAGGAGGGAGACACGACGAAGTTTTTTTTTTTTAATTTTTTATTAAGGTTAGTAGAAAGAAAAGAAGAAAAAAAAGATTGCAATCTGATATGTCATTGTTTATTCTTTACTTTCATGTGTGTGTGTGCGTGTGTGTGTGTGTGTGCGTGGGTGGCGGGTGAGAGGTTGGGTAGAAATACCGCTCCTCATACACCCATCCTCCCCCCACCCCACCCACCCCCAGTTTAAGAGAACCTGCTGCAGTTGGAATGCTGCTTACCCGTCAGTGGCACTAATTAAAGAGGTGAGGACGCTGCTAAACAATGTTTGTTATGAATTGTACGCACACAGTTGTTACAATACAGTCAGAAAATAAATCCTACACCGGCAAAAGGGAGGGGGAAGGATATCGTTTATGATTAACGACTGATAATGTTTCACACACACACACACACACACACACACACACACACAGAGACACACACACACACATAGGAAGCCTACCCGAGTTTCAGCTCGTTTGGATCATCAGGACTATTTGTGATGAATTAATTGGATTAATTCTAACTATACCATTTTATTAAATCTGCTCCACCAACGTATTGAGCACTTTTATATTCATTAATAAACCCGACTTATTCGCTTAATTATTTTATCAACGGTCGAAGATGCAACTAACTCAATATTTAACTTCCCTGTCAAGTCAGTTACTTTTTCACAAACACACACACACACACACATACACACACACACACACATATATATATATATATATGTTGTTATGGGTTATTTTATCTTACATTTGCGACACGTGCTTCAGATCTTTTGATATCTTCATCAGGCATTGGTCAGAAGATCTGAAACACGTGTCGCAAATGTAAGATTTAAAAATTTTTTTTTAATTTTTTAAAAACATTTTGCGGACTATATATATATATATATATATATATATATATATATATATATATATATATATATATATTGTAAAGAAAAGGCTTAGATATCAGTCATAGTAGACGTTATATATCTATTTTCACCCATATTAAATGGGGTTTCAAAGTGCAACTTTATTGAAATGGAATTATATATTGCTCTGTATATAATTCCTGAATTATGCTACACTGAACTCTCGATATAGACCAGTCCAAATATAAAATTCCGTTGTTAAAAAAGGGCCCAGCTTAGAATTATTCCAACGACCAACTAACCTGGTAATTTAGCTATATATATATATATATATATATATATATATATATATATATATGTCTATATATATATATATATATATGAGTATAGATAAAAGGAAATGAAAACATTTATATCATATTTCACTTATATATTGTGTTTGTTTTCATATCCTTTTATCTATACTCATACTGTCGGATTCATTTCCTTTCTCTTAACTTATATATATATTATATATATATATATTATATATATATATATATTATATGTTGTTATGCTTTTGAGTGACAAGCGAATTTATTTACAGATTGAAAATTCAAATAAAGACTTTGCCGGTGAAATTAAACGCGGAGTTATGTTTCAAATCACACACACGAACATACACACGCGATCGCGCACGCATACATGAACGTACACACACACACACACTCCTCAAATATAACACACACGCACGTGCATAAATACAAACACACACACACACACACACACACACACACACACACATATGGACAAACACACATACACAGAAACGCACACTCGGAAACAAACACACACACACACAAACATACCCAAATATAAACATGTATACGCACAAATACATGCACACATATAAACATGCACACAAACACACACATACATACAAACACATACACACACACAGAAACGCACACACAAACACACACATGTATATAATTGTCCTTCTGTTTAAAAAAAAAACATACATATATGTGTGTATATCAACCATTATTATTATTATGATTATTTTAATTTTTAGAAATAATGTATCTATGTATACCTGTATGTATCTCTCTCTCTCTCTCTCTCTCTCTCTCTCTCTCTCTCTCTCTATACATATATATATATATATATATATATATATATATATATCTTTATCTATACTCATATATATATATATATATATATTATATATATATATTTGGGAGAATATGTGCTTAATTGAAGTCGTACCCAATTTTGAAAGTTAATTAATTAATAATTAATTAATTAGGCGGGCGTACCTATTTAAATGTAAGGCTAAACAAATCGAGAAAAATCAATCTCTGTATGTACATTTCGGCCCAGAGATTGATTTTTATCGATTTGTTTATCCTTACATTTAAATAGGTACGCCCGCCTAATTAATTAATTATTAATTAACCAACTTTCAAAATTGGGTACGACTTCAATTAAGCACAAATTCGGCTAAAAAAAGGCATATCATAAACACATCGCTTGTGTATTTACTTCTCATATATATATATATATATATTATATATATATATATATATATACCTATACTCATATATATATATATATATATATATATATATATCTTTACCTATACTCATATATATATATATATATATATATATATATATATATATGTATATATATATATATTTATTTTAGCGATTCGACGAGATGGCTTCCTTCTGCAAAAAAATGGCTGGCACTAGGGACCGGGTTAGCTCAGTCGGTAGAGCGTTCGGCTAGAAACCACAAGGTTCCTAGTTCGATACCGGCCCTCGCCAACTCAGCGTATGAGTAGCACAGGGATCTGTGCGGTAAAGTAAGGAGCTGATGGTAGGTGTGGCGCCCCACCCCAGACGCAAAAAACAATCTCCTTGGTCTAGCGCTAGTGAAAAGGGGATAGACTCCCTCGCTGATTGGCTGATACCGACTTTAGGCCGCCCCGACGACTTTACTTTACTTTTATATATATATATATATATATATATATATCGAATCGCTAAAAGTACCCGTGGAAGTGCGTGTGACTACCCCCCCCCCTGCGCAGACTAAGTATATATTTGTTCACCCTATCGCATACATGACAAATGAATTAGCTTTTGTTTCCGTTGAACCTGCCCCAGTCCATATTCATATGACCTATCCAAGACCCCGCAGACCCACTCACTTTGTCAACAAA
>CM042163.1:1020280-1027780 GCA_023376005.1 Doryteuthis pealeii
ACTAAGAAGATGTTGAGTTCTGACCGATAACCGTTTAGCTTTCTTGTTTGATTGGTTGCTTTCTTTTTATTGTATTTCAACCGGTCTGGGGTTATTTTATGCCAAGAGGTTAGAGAATTGCGTTCATTGTTCAATAAAAAGTAAAGTTGGCTTATTGTCGGTATCAGCCGAACAACGAGGGAGTCTATCCTCTTTTCACTATCGATAGATCAGGGTGATTGTTTTTGCATCGACCACCAGTTCCTCACTTTACCGCACAGATCCAAGTTGTGCTTCTCATGCGCTGAGTTGGCGAAGGCCGGTATCGAACCCGGAACCTTGTGGTTCCAAGGGGTTGTTCTAGAAAAAAATGAAAACTTACGTAGACTTGTATGGGTGGGCTATTCTGGACACGAAACTTAGCTTGTAATATAATTTTGGGGAGAATGTGAGAGGAAACTGCTCTGTGTGTGATTCGAACCCTAACTACCAGGCGGGGATTTTAACCATTATACTAGCTGGTTTTTTCCAGATTTTTCGTTTGTTTTTAAACTGATATATTACTACATTTTTGGGTGACTTAAAACATCGAAGTTACGTATGAACATTTATATAAGATATAAACACTTTTACAGATAAATATTTCTAAAGATTTCAAAGCCAAATAGACAATCCATGAACCCGTTTTAACGGCAATCCTTGATTTTATTAGGAAAAACTGATAGATTCTAATTAGTATTTTATACTATTCTCTGCTATATCGAGAATGTGTATGATTAAGAAACGAAGTTCAGCGAGAACTCATACTGACAATATAATAAATTCAGCCGGAAATTGAACTGGAAATTGATCTATTCTTTAAGTTTGATCATTTTAAATATATTACTCTTATTCAACATTTTGTTATTTTTCACTGTATCTAATGATTTATATATATATATATATATATATATATATATATATATATATTGTTTTAAGCGTAATCAGCGACCGTCAGCGAATTTCCTTCCAGAGAGCTCAACTTACCAGGGGTTGGGAGCCTAATCATAACTTAGTTGAAACGGCATGGTATAACGAAAGTTTGTATTAAAGCAATGTCTACACGACCCTAACACACACACACACACACACACACACATATATATATATATATATGTGTGTGTGTGTGTGTGTGTGTGAGTGAGTGAGTGCGTGTGTGTGTGTGGTGGTTAGCTCAGTCGGTAGAACGTTCGGCTAGAATCCACAAGGTTCCTAGTTCGATACCGGTCCTCGCCAACTCGGCGTATGAGTAGCACTGGGATCTGTGCGGTAAAGCAAGGAACTGGCGGTAGGTGTGGCGCTCCCCCTCAGAAGCTAAAAAAAAACAATCTCCTTGGTCTAGCGCTATTGAAAAGGGGATAGACTCCCTCGCTGACTGGCTGATACCGACTTTAGGCCGCCCCGTCGACTTTACTTACTTACTTTATATAGAGAGACAGACAGACAGAGTGTGTGGGGAGGGAGGGAGAGAGAAATAAACAAAATTGTATAGATGAACGAAAGTGATAAGACAGATGGGAATATTTCTTCTGTTTATTTTTATTATTATTATTATTCTCAACTTGTTTCGATTTTAGATCATCGTTAGGAGAAATGGTTTTGCGAAGAAACCTATTTTTTTTTTTTTACTTTTTTATCTGCCATAAGAGAAGCGACGAAAACTGCAATGAAGACGTACCGTATCCATTTCTTTGAATGAAAATTATTTTCTGTCATCCAAGTTTCTTCAACTGACTTTCATATAACCTCTCTTCCCTTACTCTCCTGGTAATGAGCTCTCCGTTTATCTATAATGCTAACATCTTATTATAATGGAGATTGTGTGTTTTTCTGTCTGTAACCGAAACTATATTACTAATCGAGTCACAATTAACATAGTTATTTACATAACATTCTTCATGATTTTAGTTATATTTAAACCTCAATTATCAATAAAATTTCTTCACCTTTTCATTAGTATTGTCCATATCTACTTACAAATAACATGTAATTATATTTATATATACAAAAAATAGCGGTTTACAGTGTGAATGGGAAGGCTAATTTGCATATTGATATTAAAAATGTGATTTTATTAAATATGTGCTTAGTATTATTGATTTCTAATTGTTTGGTTTTATTTTAATGAATATAAGCAAAAATCTCTTCAATGAATCTTAAATGAAATCCATTAACAAGAAAAAATAACTGTCATTTTATTCTTTATTTTCTAATTTAACTAAATAGTTAAATAAGTAAAATTCAGCAATGAAAGACGGCAGTGATGGAAGAGTAAGTTTCATTTCTATTTTTCTATTATACCCCCACTCTGTTACATATCTTTTTGTCTGCCTCTAATTTAATACGATATTTCATTACATTAAAACTTAAATACTTGCACCCGGAGGGTGCATATATTTGCTAGTTTTAATAATACATAAACTAAAACTATTAATTCTTCTCTGTTTGTTAATCTACTTACTTTTCTTCTTCTTTTCTAGGCTACGAATAAATTGATCCGAGAGGATAGGAGAGGGGATATTTAGCAGTGGTTTTTTTTCTTCCGGAAATGCAAATATCCAGGTGTGAATCTTAGAAACTGATAACCATTATTTACCTGGAAGATATCAACCTGTCTGTGTTCCTTTGTGATTCAGAAACGAGGAACGATTGACGGATTTCACTTGGAACAGCAAACACAACATGAACGGAATTGTGAAAGAATTGAAGAAGGAATTTTCCATCAAATGTTTTGGGTTTACCTTCCCAAAAACAGAACCTTTCATTAGTTGTCAGGTGAGTTTTTCCTTTTTCCTTTTTTTCTTCTTCTTCTTTTTTTTTTTTACTTTCTTTCTTTTTTCTAAAATTCTTCAAGATATTTTCGGAATTAAATGAACATGTCAATCTCTTAATATTTCTCTGAATTTTTGCGATGAGGCTTGATAATTAGTATTATTTGGATTATTCGGACTATTGTCCTCATCTTTATTGTTATCTACACTATTTCTCTGAATTTTTGAGATGAGGCTTGATAATTAGTATTATTTGGATTATTCAGACTATTGTCCTCATCTTTATTGTTATCTACACTATTTCTCTGAATTTTTGAGATGAGGCTTGATAATTAGTATTATTTGGATTATTCGGACTATTGTCCTCATCTTTATTGTTATCTACACTATTTCTCTGAATTTTTGAGATGAGGCTTGATAAGTAGTATTATTTGGATTATTCGGACTATTGTCTTCATCTTTATTGTTATCTACACTATTTCTCTGAATTTTTGAGATGAGGCTTGATAAGTAGTATTATTTGGATTATTCGGACTATTGTCCTCATATTTATTGTTATCTACACTATTTCTCTGAATTTTTTAGATGAGGCTTGATAATTAGTATTATTTGGATTATTCGGACTATTGTCCTCATCTTTATTGTTATCTACACTATTTCTCTGAATTTTTTAGATGAGGCTTGATAATTAGTATTATTTGGATTATTCGGACTATTGTCCTCGTCTTTATTGTTATCTAAACTATTTCTCTGAATTTTTGAGATGAGGCTTGATAATTAGTATTATTTGGATTATTCGAACTATTGTCCTCATCTTTATTGTTATCTGTACAATGTTTCGGCCGATATGCCCTCCGACCTTCTTCAGGTATTTCTTGTTAGGCTCGGGAATATTCTCGATCTCGGGAACCTTCTTTTCGAACTCGGGAATTTTCTAGTTGTAATCGGGAACTTTCTTTTCGTAATTGGAAGCCGTCACGGAACGTTGAACCGAACCCTTTATTGATTCCACGGGGGTATCCTGTTCTCGTTCCGCTAGACATACCTGGGGTACAGGTGTTAATCTGTGTTAATTAACACAGCTTAACACTTGCCGAAACGTTGTACAGATAACAATAAAGATGAGGACAATAGTCCGAATAATGCAAATAATACTCAATCTCTTAACATCATAAATCTAAATACACGACATTTTGTTATCTTAAATGACCAGAATTCGCCCGTGTATTTCAATAAGATTATCTATATATCAATACTCGTGTTGCTTAATTGTGCGACTGTTATCATCTTGAAACACCCTCGGGTTAAAAATGAGATCGTCCAAATCTATATATTAATAGTCATATTCCTTAATTGTACGACTTTTATCATCTTGCATCACTCTTTGATTAAAAATGAGACCGTCCAAATCGTCCAAGATGAAATGCACAAATATAAATCCTGATTTCCTGGTGTTGCTTATCCACCAAATTCTTATTTCTCATGGGTGTCTTCACTTCAGCTAAATAGCAGACCATTCCGTTTTTATTGTAAAGAAAGGGAAGAAAAATATATGCTACACAAAAAATTCAAGAGTAAAGGAAGATAGAGAAAAGAGGTTATCGCGCGGAAGCGATATCGCTAGTTATACATTATACGTACTATGGTGTCTGTTTTACATGCCGCGGTTGTTGCTACAAGCTACATTTTATAAAGGACTATAAAGGCAACAGAAAGATTGACTTTATTCTCTCTCTCTCTCTCTCTCTCTCTCTCTCTCTCTCTCTCTCTCTCTCTCTCTCTCTCTCTCTCTCTCTGTGTGTGTGTGTGTGTGTGTTTCCTGGACCCATCCGCCAAGCGCAGGATGTGACACAAGATCAATTTTTAATTTGATTAAAGTTGATTTAAATTCAGAGTTCTCCTTCTTCTAGACTGGTTCCGTAACCAAGACAAAAGAACCCACTCCGTCCTACTATTTACCCATAGCTGGGAGGAGGACAGATTAATGTCCTTTCCAAAAGGATATTAGCGCGAAGTGAAACGCAAACAGCTTCGTCCCGGATTTTGAACTCGGAACACGGATTCCATTTCTAACGACGATAACCGTTACGCTAAGCATGTCTCCTCGTTTGATTGTTTTTCTTCTATAAAGGTTAGGGTGAAATTTTTTGACATTTTTTTTTAAAATGTTTATATTTTCTTTATCATATTAATACATGAAGGTATTTTTTAAATTTTAAATATATGACGCGTCCATTTCAAACGACGGTAACCATTACACTACGCTCCTCCTCTGTATTATCTATTATAACCCTTGCCTATTATCATTTACTTTTTACCTGGTATATCTTACCTTTTGTCTCGTATCTGATACACTTTACACATTGCCTTTAACCTTTCACCTTTGTATTTATCCATTCACTCTAGATAACTCGGCCATTTTAAGAGAAAATGTTATAAAATTTCCCCTGACGGAATAAGCCGCTTTAGGTATAGAGGTTTGCTATAACGTGGCCATAGCTAACCAAACCACATGGTGTCCGGGTTATGACGTTAAACGGCATCTAATAGTGAAGTTCCGATTCTGGAGCTCTGGGGAGTGTGGAGTACCCCTTCATTGACATTACTCCCAGGTCAACTCTGACCCAGAGTTAAACTGTATCTAGTGGTGAGGTTCCAATTCTGGAGCTCTGGGGAGTGTGGAGTACCCCTTTATTGCCATTATTCCCAGGTCCATTCTGACCCGGCGTGTTAGTATCTGTTAAGGTCCCATCTATGAGTAGAATGAATAAAAAAAAACGTCTTAGGCATAAAATGACCCAACAAGTGTTGACATGCCGTAAAATTCAACCAACCACATGTTTGGTTTTTTGGGGTTTTTTTTTTTCATTTTAAAATATGTCGGCAAAAAAATGTCACATTTAGTCAATGGTATTCCCCTTCACTCTCACCATCAGTGTAAAACGTCCAAGTTGTATCTCTGGGAAATCTCGTCGTTCAATCTCGGACAATGAAATTTCTCACGAGATTTTTCATGAACCGGTTCCAAGTAGGACAATACACATGCATCTGTGTTTATGTTTTGGGCTTTTTCAATTTAATGTTGTAGTGAACTGGATTCTTACGAAATAATCCAACAGTCGTGACTCTGGCCTGGTTTAAGTTAAGCTTAGTAAATAACCACAGTAATAGTTACTGACAGCACGGATTCTCTCCTCTCTCTCTCTCTCTCTCTCTTCTCTCTCTCTCTCTCTCTCTCTCTCTCTCTATCTATCTATCTATCTATCTATATACATATATATATATATATATATATCCAGTCGTCCATATCGTTCATCGCTCCTAGTAGGTCCTTATCACAGCATCCAGTGTCCGTACAGAGCTGCTGTACGTTAGTTTTTGCTGGTCGGCCCGCTCTGTTGTGTCCATGTCTAGGTGTCACTTATGAGTTCGTCCTTACTTCTCCAGAAGTGCCCAGCATGTCTCGCGTGTCTTACTTTCTTGAAGGGTTTATGTGATAGAAGGTAAGTGGCCATGCAGCGACCTTTTGTGGGCTGCTGCTTCCAGGATTTGTGCAAGACAGCACGCAAAATCCTTGTGTAGTTCTAGCTTTTTTCTCCAAACGTTTCGATAAAGTTCAAGTGGTGCAGCCATACGGTAGTACTGACATGGCTTGGAAGACTTCTTAGCAGAGAGATCAGATAATCACGGTAAAAATGTTCACTGTGTATTAGTCATCAAATTGATTGATTTAAAGATAAGTTTGAATTATTGTAATTATTGAAATTGATTTTCTTGACAAATGAAACAAACAATTCTTAATATTCCTAGCAACAGCTCCAGACTCCCAGAAATCTTCTGATGAAGGGATCTTTATCCCGAAATATTAAGAGAATAAATCAAATGTAAACGAACAACATCATAGTTATCTCATTTTTCTTTACACTTGCATTGTGATAGCCTGCAAAACCAACCACCAAACTAATATTTTGTTTTATTCAATGAAAGAAGAAGTATTTACTTAAATTCCTTCCCATCATATCGCACAAAATATCTTCATTTCATTATTGATTGATTAATTAATTTTAATGCTTAATGCTTAGAAGTTAGGGAATCGCGTTCATTACATGTTCATATTTACATTTTTCATATATTATTTCTCTGAATTTTTTAGATGAAGCTTGATGAACTGTATTATTTAGATTATTCGGACTATTGTCCTCATCTTTATTGTTATATGTACAACGTTTCGGCCGATTCCGACAAGAAATACCTGAAGTAGGCCGGAGGGCACATAGTCCGAAACGTTGTACAGATAACAATAAAGGTGAGGACAATAGTCCGAATAATACAAATAATACAAATTTTTGATATAGTTGTTTCGTAAGAGTTTTTTTTTTTTTTGTTTTGTTTTTTTTGTTTTGTTTTTTCGTTTTGTTTTGTTTTTGTTTGTTTATGCGGGGGGTGCATATTATCGACTTTTTTACTATATCGAATACGAATAATTTATAAATAGATATACCAATCCTGGTTAGAGTCGACCTGCCAATAAATAATCCCCCCCCCCCACCGAAGTCCAGATCTTCAGAGCTGAAGACTCGCCATCAGATACAGTTTAGTGTCATGGGCCCGTTTTGTAATGATTGACGTCAAAGGAAATGGACACGGCGATACGAGTTCAAATCCTAGACAAGACTGGTTACATTTCATAAGTCCCTAATCCCCTTGGGAA
>CM042163.1:1030280-1032780 GCA_023376005.1 Doryteuthis pealeii
AGACCCTGTCTTTGTCTTTATCTAAAATAGTTCGTGCACGCATGCGCACTTGTTTAGGCCTTAAGGCGTTCCCACCTGTCTCGTAATACAGACTATTTACTATTTAATGATACATGTAGCCAAACCTTACAATTACCATATATCTCGTTGGTCTTTCTTGTTTGTTTTTGTTTTGTTTTTGTTGTTTTGTTTTTTTTTGTTTTTGTTTTTTGTTTCGTTAAGACCGCCGTTTGCTGACCCCTATACTAGGTACCTTCTAATGACCGGAAGAGACTTGCCTATTGATAGTCTATTAAACCCACCACTTATTGTGTCCCTAAATGTGTCTTTATAATCATAGGGGATGACTTATCATTTTATATGAGCGTCGGATTTACAGCTCTTTTTATAGACATGTTTAACTAAGTCTTATCAAATTTATAAAAGTTTTGGGTACTAATGCAGAGCAAGTGATAGCATTAGATTACGTAGAAAAGGCATTACATTACATTACATTTCACGGAAATGTCCGAAACCTTTGAGATGCTAGGATAAGGGTTAGGGTAATGGTAAGGGTCAGGGTTTGGCTATTTCGGGAGTTTCCGTAATCTAATGCTATTTATACGTAAAATGGGTTTTGTGATATTTCTTGCGCGCTATTCTACATTTGTACCTCAAATTTATAAAAGGTTTGTTTTAGTTAATATTATGTAAATCATTGCGGGTTAATAAATCCTTGCAGAACAGAAGTAGTGCAATTTAAGACATTGCTGGGTGGAGAGAGTTTCTTACCTTTCCAAGAGTATTAGTCCAAAAGCGCGAGTGGAGTTCGAACACACTTACTATGATATCAGAGTCCAGCACTTTAACCACTACGCCAAAGGGACTACTCCTTTGCAATGTTGAATTGAATTTAAATAAATTGGCGGGTAAAGATTCATCTTGTCTGAAAAATGACCAGGAGAGACGAAAAGAAAAATAATGTTTAAAATTCCCGCCTGATTTGTATTTTTTAAAAGGACGATGTATATATTAATACTCTGTCCCTTAATTGTATAAACTATTTTATTGTTAAAGTACATCGTTCGGGGGAAGTTTGTGTCAACCAGGATTAAATAAACTTTAACCTTTTTTTAATTATTTTTGACTCAATGACCTGGTTAAAATTTAAGCGGGTCTTATAAGTTTCCATATTTGGCGTTTGGATTTATTTTGACACGGAAATTGTTTCAGTTAATTGAGGTTTTATATAATATCCATTTCTGAATCACCATTCATGATACCAGCTCGGGTCTTTTTTTTTTGCCTGGTTGAATTTTATCAATGTTCTTTTTTTAGTTAGGAATATTATTAGGTTTTATTGCCTGTTGATCGAAATGAAACAGGTGTGTTGTATCCGGTAATTACATCAAAAGAAAAAAGACAAATAATTCCCACACCAATAAAAACGTGTTCAAATTATTACATTTTAAAATTGTCGTGTTCACAATACTTTTAATATTCACTTGATTGATTGATTGATTTTAATGGCATTTCAATCCGTTTAGGGGTATTTTATGCCTAGATGTTGGGAGCAATAAAACCTTTAGACTTTTTAGACAAGGGGACATGCACTGTCTGGGGAGGGGGCTGGTACTAAGCTGACTTTTTATTTGCTATCTGACACAAAGGACGAAATATTTTACTGGGATGGGAGGTAAAAGAATGTGTAATCACATTAAAAAAATATCCCAATATTGTCAGTTTGTAAATAATTTTTTTCAGAAATTGTTGTACCGGCCGTTCCTACAGTGGAGAATATACACCGGTTCTCACTATAAATAGTGAGACACCGAGTGAAAAGGTTGTACTGTTACCGTACTGTTACCGTACTGTTACTGTTTAGCGGCAAGCTAGCCGTTCTTGTACCTTATTGTAAATACACTTGTCTCTTTTTACCCTACCTCGACTTGACTTCTTTTTTTACTGTTGAACTAACATCACAACAGAAATAAATCCCGAACTCAATACGAAAATAATTTGATTCGGCATTAAATGACCCGCAAAGGATTGATATGCCGTAAAACAAAACAACCAAACAAACAAACGTTATTCATTTCTATGTTAGGCGAACTAAAATGTATATTGGAGGTTAATAGATTTGATTCGGTTTCAAATTGCAGTGAGGTTTCCGCATGTTCGTTTTAAAGATTCGGTTTATAAAGGGGTCGGTTCAAACCGATTTGAATAAGTGGCAGTTCCACAAATCAAAAGAGACAGATTCAAAACTTGATGAACCACAGAGAAAATGACTAAACAGGTATTTTGCCCACAGTAAAATGGGAATGATGAACCTATGTAAGTTTCTACCAAAATCACCTGACGATGAGAAGAAGAAGAAGAAGAAGAAGAAGAAGAA
Organism: Doryteuthis pealeii; assembly: GCA_023376005.1. Lineage (NCBI taxonomy): Eukaryota > Metazoa > Mollusca > Cephalopoda > Myopsida > Loliginidae > Doryteuthis > Doryteuthis pealeii. The sequence continues at coordinate 1,032,658 of CM042163.1, forward strand.
GAAGAAGAAGAAGAAGAAGAAGAAGAAGAGAGAGACAGGGAGGGAGAGAGAGACAGAGAGACAGAGAAATAAAGTCTACAATCTAAACAAAGGGATAGGTCTATAGTCAGGAAACAAGACAGA
>CM042163.1:1040280-1050280 GCA_023376005.1 Doryteuthis pealeii
CGCTTCGCCTCTGCACTAATGATCTTTCTGGTATAGTGCTAGCGAAAAGAGGACAGACTCCCTTGCCCGACAATAGGCCACTCCGTCAATTTTTATTGCCTCGTTTTGGTTTTGAAATCGAGGCACCTGGATGACATCAAGCGATGGTATGACACATAAATGGGGAGTGTTTGAAAATTCCACATGGACGTCATAACAGGTCGAACGCTTGACTGATTAAACGAAGAAAAGAAACGTTCAATAGATGTCTCGTTAGGCGTTTAGTCACACACACAGAAATAAATATACGGTCGATATCTAAAGAGGGCTGGGATGGGGAGTTCCTCATCTCGGCTTCGATCCTGTCATTTAATAGGGGAGGATTTACCAGGTGTTTTATTGTTGATAAAGATATTAATAAAAATGAAGAAAGGAGTGGTTATCACATGAGCAACAAAAATATTGATGAGATAAAAAAAGAAAAAGAGAAAAGAAAATTCTAAAATCAGCAAAGAGTTTGGCTGCCGTGAAACTGGCGTCGCGCAATATAAATTGCGATGGTGAGAAATAAAATTGTGGGAGGAATTATATCTGCTTTTTTTATGGTCGTAAAACCACCTAGAAAGAATTTAGAATAGAGAGAAAGAATATCTACTAAGTTTTGATTAGTATAGTACAACAGGTTTGAAAGGTTGGTTGGCTGGTTGGCTGGTTGGATTTTTATATGTACACTAGAGTAGGTTGATTTTTCACTTTTTCTTTTCAAATTCTCTCAAAAAGCGAAAGTTTTATGTTGGTATAATGAATACTGATACCAAAAACTAGATCTCTTACTGGCACCATTGTTTGGGGAAATAGCATTAAAGATCGTCAGTTAAAATGCACTAAAAAAATCCTCGTTTTTGCAACATTTGGCACAGAAATTGGTTAGAAAATTTGGCAATTTTGATAACGTTAATTGATTGGTTGATGTCTTTATTACAATATTACAATAACCAAGAATATATATTTTGTGTTTAGTAATATTACTTATATGAAATTAAATAAAAAGTCAAAAGTATATTAGCTTATCTCATTTGTTCTCGTGAAACCCTTAGGGACCTTTGGCGGGACCTTAGGGCTCCGTGGGACCTCGGTTGAGAAACGCTGGTCTAGACAGACCTTTTATTTCTAGACAGACCTTGTATGTCCACTCGTGGGTGAAAAAGATTAAAACCGTACTGCCACCAAAGAAGCACTAGTTTAATAGACATTAAGATATCAGATTCTCTTTAACAAATATACCAACCGCACAGAATGTCTAAAAGGTCAGGATCACAAATTTCTAATTCCAATTAATTTATCTTTGCGGTACCCCCAAATTAAAAAAAATTACCTTGCAAATTAATGATTATATTTTGATACATCCTTTGGGAATAGGATGATACGTTTTTTTATGAAACCTTTTTAAGCAATTGTAAGTAAAAAGTAAAGTGGTCGGGGCGGCCTAATGTCGGTATCAGCCAGACAGCGAGGGAGTCTATCCCCTTTTCACTAGCGCTAGACCAAGGAGATTATTTCAGCATCTGAGGTGGAGCGCCACATCTACTCTCAGCTCCTCCCTTTACCGCACAGCTCCCTGTGCTACTCATACGCTGAGTTGGCGGGGGCCCGTATCGAACCAAGAACCTTGAAATTCCTAGCCGAACGCTCTACCGACTGAGCTAAATCCACTATATCTAGCCGATTAAAAAAAAATCTTTAAGATGGTGGATGTTTGGTAAATAAAATTAGAAATTGTTTAATCTTATTATAATGGAGAAACGTTGTCTGGCTGTCTGTAATCGAAACTACGTCACTGCTTATGTTCCAATACCCTCAGGAATTGCGTAAGTTATCAATGAGTATTTAGTTTATAGTCAAAATCATTAATACATAGAATAGATCTTATTTAATAACAAAGTTTCTTTGAAAATCTGAGTTAGATTTGCCTCAAAACAGCTCATATTATTAGTGCATTAATTACTCTTAAAATAATTAATTTGTATCAGTCAATTGGAAAATGCATTTCTCCAATTTCTTCAGAAATAAATTCCATCCCCTCGACGCACCAGAATCGCCATTGGAAAATACGAGATGCCAAAACGAAACCGGTGGTTTATTTGCAATATGGCTAGGTGGCGCCACCAACCCCCTAATTTCTGTCGGACCTCAGTCCAACGGTCGCGTCGTGGCGAAAAGATCAAAGTCCTAATCGGAATCTGTCGTCTATTTTTATCCCAAGGTGTATGTGCCAGATTTGGCGGGTATTTTCCCGGCGGTGGGGTCTGGAGTTTAATCTTCAATGGCGACGGTTAAAGACGCGTAACCTTTTAGCGATCGGGTTGTTCATTCCCCCCCCCCCGCTTATTTCTTCCTAATGAACTGGGTTTTGTCGCAGGGAAGATGTGTTTGTTATTCTGGACGTGGAACAAGACGATTGCCACATTAGATCCGCACAGGAGTTATTCATCAGGCTTAACCAGTGAACATGAACGACTAAATCCCTGGGCGCTTTTTAAAATTGGAGAATGGTGGAAAGAGAGAGAGAGAGAGAGAGAGAGAGAGAGAGAGAGAGAGAGAAGGAGTGTGTGTGTGTGTGTGTGTGTGTGTGTGTGTGTGTGTGTGTGTGATAAAGAGGGAGTGTATGTGTGTGTGTGTGTGTGTGTGTGATAGAGAGAGAGACAGACAGACAGGCAGAAAAAGAGAGTGCGTATGTGTGTGTGTATGCGCGCGTGTGTGCGTGTATGAGAGAGAGAGAGAGAGAGAGAGAATGTGTGTGTGATAGCGGGAAAGGGAGAGTGTATGTGTGTGTCTGTGATAGAATGTGTGTGTGAGAGAGAGAGACAAAGAAAGAGAGAGAGTGCGTGTGTGTGCGTGTGCGTGCGTGCGTGTGTTTGTGTGTGAGAGAGAAAAGAGAGAGGTGTGTGGGTGTTTGGAGAGTGTGTGAGTGTGTATGGATAAGAGTGTATGTGTGTGTCTGTGAGTGTGTTTGGAGTGTGTGTGTGTGTGTGAATGTGTTTAGATAAAGTGTGTGTGTGTGTGTGTGTGTGAGTGTGTTTAGATGTGTGTGTGTGTGTGTGTGTGTGTGAGTGTGTTAGATAAAGTGTGTGTGTGTGTGTGTGTGTGTGAGAGAGAGAGAGAGATGTGTGTGTGGTGTGAAGATAGATAGAGAGAGAGAGAGAGAGAGAGAGAGAGAGAGAGAGGTGTATAGATAGTGTGTGAGTGTGTGAGGATAAAGAGTGTGTGTGTGTGTCTGTGAGTGTGTTTGGAGTGTGTGTGTGTGTGAGTGTGTTTAGATAAAGTGTGTGTGTGTGTGTGTATGTGTGAGTGTGTGCGTGTGCGTGTGTGAGAGAGAGAATAACACATTAGCGTTTTTAATGCTTATCTGAAAACAATTTAACAATTTTCAGGATGTAATTAAAGTAATCGGATATCATTCATCTCCATTTTCTAATCAATCAAGATTTTAATGACAACCCAATTATGGACTTGAAGATATGCTTCGTTTAATACAAGAACAAAATCTACATCACAATCCCTAATATTCCGAAGCGGTCATCCATTTAAATAATAGGGCAGAGAAGTAAAATACCCCCCACCAATGGGACCATCTAACACTCCACTTTGGCCCTTATATGGGCTAAACGGGTGGTCAGAGAGGTCTCCTCCAATCAATCGGCTGTCACGTCAAGCTATATAGTCTATATGTGAAAGCGCATGGTGTAATGGTTAAAGCCATGGGAATGGACTTGTCGCCCCGAGTTCAAATCCTGGATGTGGTAACTGCATTTCACTTAGCGCTAATACCATTGTGAAAGGTATGAATCCTACTCTCCTTCCAGCTACGGATAAATAGTAGGGCAGACTGGCCTCTTTAACCTTGGTTAGGCAACCAGTCTAGGAAAGGAAAACTTTGAATTCAAATCTGTTGAACTCCGCTTAAGAAATTGACCTTGTGTCACATCCTGAGGGGTCGGTAAATCTATATATTGTCTATGTGCTTGTCCCAACCCTATTGTCCTTATGGCAACCCCCAACCCTTTTTATCATATATGTTATAGAACGCTGAGGTTTTTAGTGTTTGGGTATGACGTTAAACTGTATCTAATAATAAAGTTCCAGTTCTTGAGCTCTGGGGAGTGTGGAGTACCCCTTCATCACCATCACTCTCAGGTCCACTCTTACCCATGGGGTTGGATATAAAAAGGGTGTTTCAGGATGATAACGGGTGGAAGATTTAGGAACACCGTATTTATATAGATCTGTGCAATAATAATTTTTTTTTAATTTTTTTAAATCAACAAAAATAATGAATACACTAGTTATGACTAATAATAAAATATATGTGTAATAATAAATTAAAAAGTTCGGTCCATATGACCTTTAGGCACCCCTTTTGCGATCTCGATTCATAAGGACATTTTTTCATTTACACCGGCAAAATCCGGTTGTTTTTTAACAGACGATTTTTAGTGTTTTTTAATCATAACTCTAAACCTAACCCTAACCCTTAACTCTAACCCCAACAAACAACCCGATTTTGACGGTGTAAATAAAAAAATGTCCTTATAAATCGAGATCGCAAACGGGGTGCCTAAAGGTCATATGGTCCAAAAGTTCAATAAAGTCTCAGCGTTTATTTTTATTTTTTTTATTTAGAGATAAGAATTTTAATGAGGCCAACAGCCACCAAAATGGCGCCCATTTTTCAGCAGTTCTGTCAGAAGTGATATTACTGAAATTTCATTTTGTTTGACAATGAAAACGTTTTCTTAGAATCAAAAAAGGTTTTTTATTTATTCATTTTTTTTTTTTTTTTTTTCATTTCTTTAAACTTTTTGTTTTTTTTGTTTGTTTTTCCAAGCTGCTCATTTTGGGTGGAGTTGTTCAAATAGCTTAAACTTCATCTGATAACATTTTCCTATCTCCGAAACGAAAGAGCTCAAAGAATACATGATGGCTTTTCAAACTTTTGATATTCTTTCTATTCTAAGATGTTTAAAACTTTCTGATTAAGCACGTTCGTTATCCTATGCTCTTTTTAAAAAAAAAATACGATTATCTCCAACTTTTTTCTATTCTTTGAGTGACATGGCTACACACGCAGAAGTGAATAATATATATATATATATATAAAAGTAATTGGTAATTTGCTTGAAGCATTGTTAAGTATGTTATAAAATAATAAAATTCGAAGGCAATACAATGCGTAAAAAATAAAGACAAAAAGATGTTTATATGTCTAATCGATTTCAAAGCGAAGCTTTATCATCAGAGTTTTATTTCAGAAATGACGTGCTTATGTTTTTTTTTATTTGTGTGGTTATAATTTCTCTTCTTATTTCCTTTTCCTCTCCTTTTTTTCCTCTCTTTCTTCTTCTCCTCCTTTATGAATGGGCGAATAACTGTAATTTCTTATTTCTCTCTTTCTTTTTTTTTCTTTCTTAAAAGTTTGTTGAGAACAAGGCTGACATCCGGTAAGATGTTGCAATGTGTTGCAATGTGTTGCAACCGTGTGAGCATATATATATATATATATAGTGATTGCCGCTTCTTGACAGAATAAGGCCATTTCTACAAGTTGTCCAGATGTGAGCAGTTGTGAGCACGCAGATGGCCCACGGAACCAGCTTGTTTTTTATGTACCTAGTCACATATTAGATCCTCGACATGCAGGCGCTGCCACACAGGTCAAACCTCCTTATAGGAGATGTTTCCATGGCGTCCGTCATGTGTCGCTTCAGAATGGAGGGCTCGAGTCACCTTACCTCAAACTTCTTACAGCCATCATCGGTGTCTGCCCCTTATCGAGATACTTCCCTGTCATGATGCCAGTACGTTGTTTGGGGTTTCCCAATCTCTCCAGGTGTCCAGACATTCCAGGTGGCTATTCTTAGCCTTGTTTTGTGTTTTATTTTCTTATTTACGCCTAGCTAATGTGGACACCCGTCGAAGCGCTGGTCTCTGGCCAGCTTGATAGGTGGACAGGCATTTGTTTAGGTCACCTTTTGTAGATAATTCCCAAATGGCTGTGTGAACAGTGTTAACCAAGGGGCTGCTCCTTCACCCAAAACCTCGCAGAGGCACATTGCTGACGTTAAGTTGGTCAGGAATCACGCCGTATGTAGACCCACATCTGCATGCTTCCAGCCAGTCAGGCCTGCACACCTCACTGTTCTTCCATCACTCTGGACTTGTAGAAATTATATATATATATATATATATATATATATATATATACATGGTGATTGCCGCTTCTTCACAGAATAACGCCATTTCTACAAGTATTTCAGTTGTATATATGTACGCCGACTCAGCGTATGAGTAGCACAGGGATCTGTGCGGTAAAGTAAGGAGCTGATGGTAGGTGTGGCGCTCCATCTCAGACGCTAAGATAATCTCCCTGGTCTCGTGCTAGTGAAAAGGGGATAGACTCCCTCGTTGATTGGCTGATACCGAGATTAGGCCGCCCCGACGACTTTACTTTTCACTTTATATATATATATATATGTATATATATATATATATATATATATATATATATAAGATTTTTTGGATGTTTGTTCATTTTTTAGAAGCATTGTTGAATAAAGTATATATATTAATATTTATATTTTTGCTTGAAGGCAAATACAATGCGCATATCGCATAAAATTCGATAATTATAGAAGATAATAATAACAAGTCAATTTCGCAAAGAATTACTCGGTGTGTAATTCTTTGCGAAATTCACTTGTCATTATTATCTTCTATAATTATCGAATTTTATGCGATATGCGCATTGTAATTGCCTTCAAGCAAATATATATATATATATATATATTATATATATTATATTATATATATATAAGTGTTGTTATGGGTCCAAATGGGAGAAAATTAAATATCTTATATAAAAAAAAGAAGGTCCGCAATTCTGTTTTGTAATTTGTAATTTTTATTATTATTTACATTAGCGACACGTGTTTCAGATATGGTGTCTTTTTCAGGCATTGATTAACCACATTCAGTTCCGTTTCTCTCCCTCCCCCCCTCTCTCTCTCTCTCTCTCTCTCTCTCTCTCTCTCTCTCTCTATCTATCTATCTATCTATCTATATATATATATATATATATATATATAATTATATATATATATATATATATATATACCAAACCTTCACTTACATTTATTGCATAATAACTAAAAAAGAAGACATAAGTCACACAATATTAGAAATTAACCCTGAATGCATATACGCCTTTATGTACAGTATGTGTACAAAATGTACAATATGCATATCTAAAAAACTAGAGGTGATGAGTAAAAACAGATTTCAAATCTGAATTCAGCTGCACCCCCAAATTAGGTTAAAATAGTTATTTTTGTGCTTGCCTCAATTTCTTTGTAAACCAGTGTTATTTACTTCTTTATTTATTCATTGGTGTCCATCTCCCTAAAGTTGGTTGACGTAGTGAGGGTGGGGCAAGGGTTAAATTAGGTGGGATTATTTGTGAAGTGAAGTGTAGAATGAGGAATCTAACGCCTCGAAAGTCATAAAAATAAATAAAAAATAATGAATGAAAATAGATTTCTCAAATCTTATCTTCATTCCAAAATTCGATTCAATATTCATTCTTCATTTTGCTGTTACTTTTTCCTTGGTTATTTCCTTCTCTCTTTTCTTCGCCCTCTTTTCTTTTATTACGTCGTTCCTTCGGTTATTCCTTCATTCTTCCTTTCCTTCTTGCCATTTAGGTTTTTTATTTTGTATTACTTTACTCCATCCTTTCTTTCCTTCCTTCAGTCATTCATTCGATCCTTCCTTCGTTCCTTCCTTCTTTCGGTTATTCCTTCATTCTTCTTTTCCTTCTTGCCATTTAGGTTTTTTATTTTTTATTACTTTACTTCATCCTTTCTTTACTTCCTTCAGTCAGTCATTCGATCCTTCCTTCATTCATTCATTCGATCCTTCATTCGATCCTTCCTTCTTTCGGTTATTCCTTTATTCTTCTTTTCCTTCTTGCCATTTAGGTTTTTTATTTTTTATTACTTTACTCCATCCTTTCTTTCCTTCTTTCAGTCATTCATTCGATCCTTTCTTCAGTCATTCATTCGATCCTTCCTTCGTTCCTTCCTTCTTTCGGTTATTCCTTCATTCTTCTTTTCCTTCTTGCCATTTAGGTTTTTTATTTTTTATTACTTTACTCCATCCTTTCTTTCCTTTCTTCAGTCATTCATTCGATCCTTCCTTCGTTCCTTCCTTCTTTCGGTTATTCCTTCATTCTTCTTTTCCTTCTTGTCATTTAGGTTTTTTTTTATTTTTTATTACTTTACTCCATCCTTTCTTTCCTTTCTTCAGTCATTCATTCGATCCTTCCTTCGTTCCTTCCTTCTTTCGGTTATTCTTCATTCTTCTTTTCCTTCTTGTCATTTAGGTTTTTTTTTATTTTTATTACTTTACTCCATCCTTTCTTTCCTTTCTTCAGTCATTCATTCGATCCTTCCTTCAGTCATTCATTCGATCCTTCGTTCGTTCGTTCCTTCTTTCGATTATTCCTTCATTCTTCCTTTCCTTCTTGCCATTTAGGTCTTTTTTATTTTTTATTACTTTAATCCATCCTTTCTTTCTTTTCTTCAGTCATTCATTCGATCATTCCTTTGTTCCTTCCTTCTTTCATTTATCCTTCATTCTTCCTTTCCTTCTTGCCATTTAGGTTTTTTTATTTTGTATTTTTTACTCCATCCTTTCTTTCCTTCCTTCAGTCAGTCATTCGATCCTTCCTTCCATTCATTCGATCCTTCCTTCGTTCCTTCCTTCTTTCGGTTATTCCTTCATTCTTCTTTTTCTTCTTGCCATTTAGGTTTTTTATTTTGTATTACTTTACTCCATCCTTTCTTTCCTTCCTTCAGTCAGTCATTCGATCCTTCCTTCAGCCATTCATTCGATCCTTCCTTTGTTCCTTCCTTCTTTCGGTTATTCCTTCATTCTTCCTTTCCTTCTTGCCATTTAGGTTTTTTATTTTTTATTACTTTACTCCATCCTTTCTTTCCTTCCTTCAGTAATTCATTCGATCCTTTCTTCCTTTGTATCATCTAGGAATTTCTTCTTCCTTCCTTATTTCATTCAGTCGTTCATTCAATCCCTCCTTCCTTATTTCCTTCCTTCCTAGCCCTGTCGGCTGAGGCTTTAGAACACACTGACTGCACCTCTGCAAAGGGACCACCTGTTAGCCGTGGGTGGCGACCCGTAATGCTTAAGGATGGAATCCTGGTGGCAGAACAGCACATGACATGCAATATTCCACTTAGACAAGACGGGCGGCTGGAGATCAATTTTCTGGTCACGTCAAGCCCTAGCACCTATATGATTGTCCCAACTCTGTGCTAAAAGACGGAGGCGAATGGTCTTATTGTCTTGGGTATGATGTTAAACTCTGTCTGATGGGGAAGTTCCAGTTCTGGAGCTCTGGGGAATGTGGAGTACCCTTTCATCACCATTACTCCCAGATCCACTTTGAGGGTCTTAATGTCCTGGGTATGATGTTAAACTCTGCCTGATGGTGAAGTTCCTATTCTGGAGCTCTGGGGAATGTGGAGTACCTCTTCATCACAATTACACCCAGGCCCACTCTGACCCGGAGTGGTAGCATCTGTTTGGGTTCCATTTATAGATTAAATATAAAAATGAGTTTTAAAAGATGTTTTTGAAAAATTGAGTTTAAAAAAATCGAGTACCCATCAACCAATGAACAAAACAAAACGTATTCGGCATAAAATAGCCCAACACGAGTAAAATCCAACTAACCAACCTTTCTTCCTTACTTAGTCCACGGGGTATCCTGTTCTCATTCCGCTAACCATAGCTGGTGTAGGAGTTGTGTTAATTATTTTTCTAACTGAGTGAAGGCCACTCAGGATTGAACTCGGGTTCCAGAGATAACTGTCACTTAGAACTGTCTTAACCTAACTACCTTATCCACGTTGTACAAATAACAATGAAGATGGGGACAATAGTCCGA
>CM042163.1:1055280-1080280 GCA_023376005.1 Doryteuthis pealeii
TGAAATAAAGTAATTCTTAATGGATACTCAATTTTGTTTATAAACTCGTGTTTTCTATTTAACCCATAGATGGGATCCTAACAGGTAATACCACTCCGGGTCAGAGTGGACGAGGGAGCAATGGTGATGAAGGGATGCTCCACATTCCCCAAACCTCCAAAACTGGAACCTCACCATCAGATAGAGTTTAACGTCATTCCCAGGACATGTAGACCCTCAGCCACCGCCTTCTAGCACTCATATGATAAGAAGGGTTGGGACTTGCCATAAGGGCAATAGGGCAAATATTGTGCCGCACGTAGAACATCGTACAGCTGTTTCAGCTTTCAAAAAGTTCAAACAGCTGTACGATGTTCTACGTGGGGCACAATATTTGCCGAGTTCACTCGTCATGATTAATTTCAATAATTATCGAATTTTATACGATATACTCATTGTAATTGCCTTCAAGCAAAAAATATAAATAATAATATACTTTACTCAACAATGCTTCTAAAGTAAATTATCACACACACACACACACACACACACACACACATAATATATATATATATATATATATATATATATATATTATATTGAATTTAACATTTTGAAAAACAATTAGTAATTATAATCTGCTGACAGAATCCGTTGGAAGAAATAGAAATTCCAGCGTGTGTTTGTACCCCCTATTTCTTCCAACGGTTTTTTTTATCCCTTCTTTCCTTTATATGTTTTGCTCGATGATGATGACCCTCTACTAAGCGGTTGAAACAGATTCTGTCAGCAGATTATAATTACTAATTGTTTTTTCAAAATGTTAAATTCATTCTGTTGGATTAACTTCCATTTATTTACACACACACACACACACACACACACACACACACACACACATATATATATATATATATATATATAAAGTAAGTAAAGTCGATGGAGTAGCCTATTGTCGGTATCAGCCAAACATCGAGGGAGTCTATCCACTTTTCACTAGCGCTAGAACATCATTTCCCCACTTTATCGCACATATCCCAGTGCTACTCATGCGCTGAGTTGGCAAAGGCCGGCATTGTTGATCCCGGAACTTTGTGATTCCGAGCCAGAGATAAATCGGCCCTATATAGAATATATTAATAGGTTGAAAATAATACATAAGTTAAGGTAGATAGAAAGATAGGTAGATAGATAGATAGATAGCAATAGCATAATCTTTACATATCACTGGCTATACCCACCACCAGAACCTTTCCTCTCATGAGCCAATAAATGCCTCATCAAACCCGCTGCAGATCCACAAATGTTGATGAAAATATGACACAGAAAGGACGTCCTTCCGTTGTATCAGATGGGTCAGATGATAAAATTTGATGCTTGTTCACCACCATATGTCTCTTAAGACCAGAAACTGACTTACAGACTTTGTTACAGATTGCACAAGACTGTAGAATGGAATCTTTAAAAAAAACAAATGGTAAATGCGATTGTTTTGGGTTTGTTTTTTTCTTTTTTGTTTGTTTTTTTTATTGTTTGGATTAACAAATTGGAGGACTTTGTACTTTAGTCCATCGTAAATCTTCACCCAGGTGTCTTATACATGACCCGAATACAGACAACTACGAGGTATGATAACACTTTATCTAACGACCCTATAATTGCGGTGGATAAGGTCACTTGATGGCCATAAGTCAGAGGAAACATCTCTTTTGACACGCATATAACAAAGATAGAATGGCATACCTTTAAGATAACCAAGTCTTGGCACCACCTGTGCTCGGGATATTACAGGTAGATTTTCAGTTTCTTCTTTTCTAGAACATGAAATATAATATTTGTCTATTTCCCCCATATTTTCTCTAGCTGTCAAATACAATTTGTCAAACAAAATTATATTTCCTGGGTTAAGTTTCAAGTTTTCAGCATGTCAACGAATGCTTGCTCATTTAATGCCGAACCGCCCTTCGGCTGGGGCATTAGAATGCACCGACTGCACCTCTGCAGAGGGGTAAGACTCCCCCAATGGGGCCACCTGTTGGCCGTGGGTGGCAACCCGTGATGCTTAAGGATAGAGCCCAGGTGGATGAGCAGTTCATGTCATGCAATACTCCACTTTGGCCCTATCTTAGGCTAGTCGGGCGGTCGGAGAGGCCCCCTCCGATCAATCGGCTGGTCACGTCAAGCCCTAGCACCTATATGATTTTCCCACCCTATTGCCCTTATGGCAAGTCCGTTTTTATCATATGGGTGCAAGGCGGTGGCTGTGGGTTTACATGTCCTGGGAATGACGTTAAACTCTATCTGATGAGGTTCCAGTTTTGGAGGTTTGGGGAATGTGGAGCACCCCTTCATCACCATTGCTCCCTGGTCCACTCTGACCCGGAGTGGTAGTACTTGTTAGGGTCCCAACTATGGGTTAAATAGAAAAATGTATTTATAAAAAAATTGTATTATCCATTAAGAATTGATTTATTTCAAAACTTTATCGGCATTAAATGACCCACTGAGGTTGATATGCCGTAAAACAAAACAAAACCAAACCAGTAATGCCGAAGTCAGTCTTTTTTTATACTCTACTGGTTTCCATTAATTAATTAATACCACTAATATTTTTTCGAAAATTAGGGCAACAAGTAACTATTCTTGATACTAATAATTTGTATATGATTATATGGTTTCAGCGTCCGACTAGGAACAACAAGGTTCCGGGTTCGGTACCGGCCCTCGCCGACTCAGCATATGAGTAGCACAGGGATCTGTGCAGTAACGCGAGGAGCTGAAGGTAGGCGTGGTGCTCAACTTCAGACTTCAAACCAGTCTCCTTGGTCTAGCCCTAGTGAATAGAGGATAGACTCCATCGCTGTCTGACTGATACCGACTTTAGACAACCCAACGGCTTTACTTACTTATATGGTGCCCGTGTTGTAATGATTGTCGTCGCAGGAAAGGAACACGGCGATACGAGTTCAAATCCTGGATGAGGCTGGTTGCATTTCATATGGCACTATTACTCTTGGGAAAGGTATGAATCCAAATATTATCCCTCCAAATATGGGTAAATAGTGGGGCAGACCAGCCTCTTCAACCTTGGTTCGGTAACAGGTCTAGGAGAAGGAAAACTCTGAATTCGAAGCTGGTAAACTAATTTAACTAAAATAATAAAAGAAAATATTGAAAAAAATAAATGTACCTATAATTGAAGATCGTAGAGAATGAAGCATGCGAAAAAGGTTTATACTGTTATATTTGGTATACCCTTACTCTTTCCTCTTGTGAAGAAAATAGAATAAAAATCTATATAGAGAGATATAAAAACCTACATATAGACAAAAAAATTTATGTATGAAGCAATATAAAAAAGCATACATGGAACCTACACTTCAGTATATATGTATATATATATATATACACAAAGATAAATCTAATGAGTCAGATAAACCTACTAAAAGTTTCGCTTAATGCTCTTCATGGCTAAGATCCGTATCTTATTTGCTCTACTTAGGTATTGAGTACTTTTTACTTATTAGCTTTAGTTTCCTGGCGGTTCTGTATATATATATATATATATATATATATATATATATATATATATATATATATATATATATAAATTGTTTTTCTTTTGGCCAAATATGTACCAATAGATATTTTTGGTTGGTATCTTAGTCTTTTCTTTTTTTTTTCAAAAAAATGTTTCCCTCTGGGTAATGTTTGGTAGTATATTTTTACAATCAAACTATTTGCTGTTTTTTTTTTCTTACGCGAGGATTTACCAACAAGTTTGGTATATTAAATTAAATTAAATTATGTATATATATATATATATATATATATATATATATATATATATATATAGAGAGAGAGAGAGAGAGAGAGAGAGAGAGAGGGAGGGTAGCTTCACATTTTTCGACCCTATTTGCACGTCTTTAAAGAGTCGGGTTAGCTCAGTCGGTAGAGTGTTCGGCTAAAAATCACAAGGTTCCTAGTTCAATACCAACCCTCGCCAACTCAGCGTATGAGTAACACAGGGATCTGTGCGGTAAAGTAAGGAGCTGATGGTAGGTATGGCGCTCCAACTCAGATGCAAAAATAATCTCCTTGGTCTAGCACTAGAGAAAAGGGGCTAGACACCCTCACTGATTGGCTGATACCGAGTTTAGGCCACCCCGTCGACTTTTTTTTATTTGCCAGCCTATAAGACACTTCATTCCAAACGAAAGTATCGCAATATCAGACAGAGTCCTATCCGCCATTATTATAGATTGTTTTCAAACAACACCGAGTCGTCGTCTTTCTGGTTCCCCATAAGACATAAATTTGGTAGCCTAGATAATTCTGCATTCTCATCTCCTTACGTTGCTTAATATTCTCATTTTTGGTCAGTTTTATGCCTTCCAATTCCGATGCTGACACATTCCTTATTCTAAATCTTGGGATTATCTCGAATGAGTCATTATTTCCATTCCACAACTAAAATTCTCCTCTCTCATTTTTTTTTTTTGGCGGGATTTTTACACTTCATTTTCGCCAGTGAATTTCAATCGGTTTGTCTACCATAAAAATAGACGAATGAATTTCTGCTTATCAACCGGATCCGACTTTTAATGCTGTTGGATAATAAAAAATAAGCAAAAAGTAACAATAAAAAAAAGAAATCTGTAGAAGTGAATGACTTGAGATAACTTTTTTCTTTCTCTTGATATCTGCCTGGCTATGGCGGGACATAATGGCGTTGGTAAAAAAAAAGGGTGGAGAAAGAAAGAAGGAAGGAAAGAAGAAAGTGAGAAAGAAAGAAAGAAAGAAAGTGAGAAAAGAAAGAAAGAAAGACAAGAAGGAAGAAAGAAAAACAGAAAGAAAAAAACAGAAAGAAATAATGAAAGAAAGAAAAAAGGAAGGAAAGTGAGAAAAAGAAAGGAAGGAAGAAAGTGAGAAAGAATGAAAGAAAGAAAGGAAAGAAAGAAAGAAAGAAAAGAAAGGAAGAAAGGAAGACAAGAAAGGAAGGAAGGAAGAGAGAAAAAAAAGAAGGAAGAAAGCGAGAAAAAAGAAAGAATGAAAGAAAGAAAGTGAGAAAGAAAGAAAGAAAGAAAGAAAGAAAGCAAGTAGGAATAAAGAAAGAAAGGAAGGGAGAAAGGAAGGAACACAGAAAGAAAAGGAAAAAAGACAAGAAAGGAAGAAGAAAGAAAGAAAGTGAGAAAGAAAGAAAAAAGAAAGAAAAAGAAAGAAAGAAAGAAAAGAAAGAAAGAAAGAAAGAAAGAAAAGAAAGAAAGAAGACAAGAAAGGAAGAAGGAAGAAGGAAGAAGGAAGGAAGAGAGAAAAAAAAGAAGGAAGAAGCGGAAAAAAGAAAGAATGAAAGAAAGAAAGAAAAAGAAGAAAAGAAGAAAAAAGAAAGAAAAGAAATAAAGAATTAAAGAAAGAAAGGAAGAAAGAGAAAGAAAGAAAGAAAGAAAGGAAGAAAAGAAGGAAGGAAGAGAGAAAAAAAGGAAGAAAGAAAAGAAAGAAAAGAAAAGAAAGAAAGAAAGTGAGAAAGAAAGAAAAGAAAGAAAGAAAGAAAGAAAGAAACTGAGAAAGAAAGAAAGAAAGTGAGAAAGAAAGAAAGTAAGCAAGTAGGAAGAAAGAAAGGAAGGAAGGAAAACAGAAAGTAAGAAAATGAAAAACAAAGAAAGAAATAATTAAAGAAAGAAAGGAAGGAAAGAAAGAGAGAAAGAAAGAAAGAAAGAATGAAAAGAAAGAAAGAAAGAAAAAAGAAAGAAAGAAAGAAAGTTCTAAATCCTGGAAACAATTTCATTTTGACTCCTATGTTCAAGCTCGATACCGGCGACTGCTTGCCGGAATAAATTCTCGCGAGACTTGCTCTTTATCTCGGTGGTTGATCCCAGCTCTCAAGCAGAAGGCGTGAGATTTGGCAACGAAAAAAATCGGCCGAACAACGCACAGTGAGTCACGTGTCATGACGGAGTCGGTCATCTCAGTTGAACGGTGGAATTCCGCGCTTTTAGGAATCTTTCGAACGATGCCAAAACTTGGTCAAATGCCAAGATCAGCCATTCCTAACGATTCTTCCCATTGATGGAGGGAGAGAGAGGGGGGGAATACACGTCATTGCAATTCATGCATATATGGATGTGGAGACAGAAAGTCTAGCGTTGCGATTTTTGACGATGTTTTCGATAAAGATATAGATATAATGTAGGCGATCCGAATTCGAATCCTGGACGAGACTGTTTGCATTTCATATACGTATAATACCTTCGGGAAAGGTATGCATCCAACTACTGGCCTCCAGTTATTCGTAGATAGTAGGGCAGACTGGCCTCTTTAACTTTGGCTAGAAAAATAATCTAGGAGAAGGAAAAAAATTCAAACCTGTTAAACTCCGCTTAAGAAATTGACCTTGTGACACATCCTGCTCGTGCCGAGAGATTAGTGAATACATACACACACACACACATACACATACACACACGCATATATATATATATATATATATATATATATATATATATATACTGGTACTATAAAAACACTGAGTTTCTCAAAAATGACTTGATTCGGCATTAGATGACCCGAAAAGAGTTGACATGCCGTAAAACTAGACAACAAAACCAAACCGAACTATACACACACATATATATATATATATATACATATATCATATATATATATATATTATATATATTATATATATATAATATATATATTACATATATATATAATATATACATATATCTTATTATAATGGAGATTGTGTGTTTTTCTGTCTGTAACCGAAACTATATTCCTACTCAAGTCACAATTCTCTTAGTTATTGACATCACATTCTCCATGATTTTATTTTTATCTAAACCTCAATTATTAATAAAATTGTTTTACATTATTAATACTGTTAACTATGTCTACATACTAATAACATTCAATTATATTTATATATACAACAAAATAACGGTTTACAGTGTGAACGGGAAGGCTAATTTGCATATTAATATTAAAAAATGTAATTTTAATAAATATGTGCTTAGTATTATTGATTTCTAACTGTTTGGTTTTATTTTAATGAATATAAGCAAAAATCTCTTCAATGAATCTTAAATGAAATCCATTAACAAGATAAAATAACTGTCATTTTATTCTTTACTTCCTCTTTTAAGTAAATACTTAAATTAGAAAAAATAACAATGAAAGACGAGAGTGATGGAAAAGTAAGTTTCAGTTGTTCCATTTTTTATTATACTCCCTCTGTTTCAAATCTTTATTATACCCCCTCTGTTTCAAATCTTTTTATCTGTATTCTATTTAGTTTCATTAGCCTTTCTAATTTAATATAATATTTTATTACACTAAAACTTAAATACTTGCACCCGGAGGGTGCATATATTTGCTAGTATATATAATATATATATTATATATATTATATATATATATTATATATATTATATATATATAATATATATATTACATATATATATAATATATATATAATATATATATATATATATATATATATATATATATATATATTATATATATATATATATATATATATTATATGAGGTTATGTAAACAAACAAACAAATGTGTTTATTTTTTTATGGCTTTAAGCCGACAATTTTTGGAGGATATGTGCTTTATTGAAGTCATACCTAATTTTGAAAATTAATTAGTTAATAATTAATGAATTTAGGCGGGCATATATGTTCAAATGTAAGGCTAAATGAATCGAGAAAATGTCAATCCCTGAATTATGTATATATATATATATATATATATATATATATATATATATATATAATGAGAGAATATATATATATTTATTTGGTCAGTATAGTGAGGCACATCACATCAATAATTATATATATGTAGCATTCGGTTTGAGAATTAGATTAGCAAGAAACTGTCAGTAACCAAGCACCGTTGACTCCATATCCACGCTACCCTAACTTATATATATATATATATATATATATATATATATATATATATATAAGTTAGGGTAGCGTGGATATGGAGTCAACGGTGCTTGGTTACTGACAGTTTCTTGCTAATCTAATTCTCAAACCGAATGCTACATATATATAATTATTGATGTGATGTGCCTCACTAAAAAATATTATATATATATATATATATATATATATATATTTTTTTTTTTTTTTTTTTTTTTTTTTTTGAAGGCGTAATAATGCACATTTATGTTTAAAAAACAATTTCTTTCTTTTTTTTTTTTTTTTTTCCTTTTATGAGTCCTAAATATTTTCAGGCCAATGCCCATCTTCAGAGGATTGAAAGATTTTTTTAATTTTCATCTGTATTTGATAAATTCAAATTTTTACGGAGTTTGCCGAGCGTAACTACATCTTCGCCGGAAAAAAAAAAATTCGCATTTACGATTAAACATTCGACGGATCAACAACACAGTTGAATTTATCAAATACAGATGAAAATTATAAAAAAATCTTTCAATCCTCTGAAGATGGGCATTGGCCTGAAAATATTAGGACTCATAAAAGGAAAAAAAGAAAAAAAAGAAATAAATATGTTTTTTAAACATAAATGTGCATTATTACGCCTTCAAAAATATATTATTACATTTTAATTAATGCTTCGAACTGACTATAAAAAATAATGATCTAAAATATATATATATATATATATATATAATATATATATTTATATATATATATATATATATATAAAATGTTGTTCTGGTTCCAACGGGAGAAAATTCAATATTTTATAAAAAAAAAGGAAGGTCCGCAAAATGTATTATGTTCTCAGAAAAAAAATTTTAATTCTTTTTGTTTTACATATGCAACACGTGTTTCAGATCTTCTGATATCTTCTTCAGGCTTTGATTGATAATATGAAAATGAATTTTTACATGCATGTGTATATATATACATACACATGAGTATTTCACCTCCTCTTCCTGTTTTTGTGGGAGTGGAATGGAATTTCATTTTTAACATTAGTCTTTTAAACAGGTGTTTTTGTTTTTTGGGTGGTTTACTACTAAAGTCATTAGCTGAATTTTTATAACTTTTTTATAACTTTTTTTATTTTTATTACTTTTTTATTTGGGTTGTCTTGATAAAGTTCATCAGATGTTCATTTGATATATCAGGTGTGTGTGTGTTTGTAATTTGTTTTTTGTTCTGAAGACATATATATATGATTGGTGAATATATATTTATTTGGTCAGTGTATTGAGGCACAACACGAGCTTGTAAACCATCACGCTCCGACAGGTGCCCTATTTGCGTAGAGTAATTCTAGGGTCAGTGCACATTTTCATGTTACGCAATGATGAATAAATACATATCTCACGCTATCAGATTCTTTGGGGGGAAATTTACTGTTGGCTTCAACTCAGACATTTGATAGTTGTTCTTTTCTTTTTTTTGTTATGACTAAGTTGTTTTTTAGTACAACTAATACAAGGCTGAGTCAAAAGTTTTGCAATATTTTAGTAACTTAAAGCACAGTCCCGGATACTTTGACTGAGGTTGTGAAGTTGATGAACCACATTGGACTGTGAGATAGTGTTACTATCCAGATTTGAGTCTATGGCTTGGAGCACGGCCTCGGAATCCTCGGTTTTAGGCCTGCCTTACCTAGCCTTATCGTCTAGGTTCTTGCAAAATTTCTTGAACCACATTGGACTGTGAGATAGTGTTACTATCCGGATTTGAGTCTATGGCTTGGAGCACGGCCTCGGAATCCTCGGTTTTAGGCCTGCCTTACCTAGCCTTATCGTCTAGGTTCTTGCAAAGTTTCTTGAACCACATTGGACTGTGAGATAGTGTTACTATCCGGATTTGAGTCTATGGCTTGGAGCACGGCCTCGGAATCCTCAGTTTTAAGCCTGCCTTACCTAGCCTTATCGTCTAGCTTCTTGCAAAATTTCTTGAACCACATTGGACTGTGAGATACTGTTACTATCTGGATTTGAGTCTATGGCTTGGAGCACGGCCTCGGAATCCTCGGTTTTATCGTCTAGGTTCTTGCACAATTTATTGAACCATCCCAAATTAAGCTACATTGAACGTTCATCCGTATGGCTTTCAAATCACACAGAGTGAAGCAATGCACAACATGTCAGCGCACCAACAACCACAAAACTATCAATCACAGCAAGTACCTTCCAAAGTACAAACTTCTTCGCGGTGGCTTGGGGCACGGCCTCGGAATCCTCGATTTAGGCCTACCTGGTCGAGGTTCTTTTCATAACTCATGTTTTTGGTTGTTGTAATCCAATTGGACACATGGCCTAGTGGATAAGGTGGTTAGGTTAAGGCAGTTCTAAGTGACAGTTATCTCTGGATTCCGGGTTCAATCCTAAGTAGAGGCAGTAGCATAGAAAAAATAATTAACACGACTCCTACCCCAGCTATGGTTAGCGGAATGAGAACAGGATACCCTCGAGGACTAAATAAAGGGTTAGGTTCAAAGTTCCGTGATGGCTCCCGATTACGACAAGAAGGTTCCCGAGTTCGAAAAGAAGGTTCCCGAGTCCGACAAGAAATACCTGAAGAAGGCCGGAGGGCATATCGGCCAAAAGGTGGCCCCATTGGTGGAGTCTTACCCCTCTGCAGAGGTGCAGTCAGTGCATTCTAATGCCCCACCGACAGGGCGGGCAAATTAATTAATACTGACTCATTAATTAATAACAAGAAAGAAAAACACTTGTGAGAGTCAAATGCAAACACATTGTCTGGATATAACCGACCACGTTACTTATATTCGAAGTCCCAAGGTCACGTGTGTCTTTGTGTTTATAATACCCCACCACCCACCCACCCCGGGTCGGTGTTTCTTGGCTTGCCATCAATACCAATATGTTATTTACGGTCTGAGAAGACAAAACTATGATCCTCTTGGGAAAACATTTCTGGTGTAGATCTTTGACAGTTTTGTAAGTCGGGTGGAGGTTGGGTTCACGATCCCGTGGGGGGTGGGGGTAGGATTCACAATCCCGTGTGAAGTGAAGTAACATTCGACCACACCGTGAGAACTGACCAGGCGATTTTAAATTTTACGGGTACACTTACACAATTGCACACTGAAGACGTCGCAAACTAACTGCACGACATTCACACACACACAGACACACACACACACACACACACACACATTATATATATATATATATATATATATATATATATATATATATATATATATATATATATATATATATATATATATTGACAGCCACTTCTTTGCAAGAGGAAGCCATCTCTTCGAATCGCTAAAAGTACCCGTGGGTGTGCGTGTGAACCCCAGGCTATATATTATATATATACATATATACATACATACATACATACATATATATATATATATATATATATATATATATATAAAGTAAATGCACCGAAATAAGCACATTAACATAGCAAGCGCGCTAAATGCATTATTCTTTTGCGAATTTATCCACACCTGTTGACCTACTAGTCACTAATAGGTCAACTAGTACTTGTCTAAGTTCGTAAAAGTTCTACAGGTATTTGTAGGAAGGAGTTGTATATTAACGGTAATACAGATAAGATAATGTTTACTTATAGTTAGCACATACCACACTATATTATCAATATATACGCATATATATATATATTATATATATATATATATATATATATATATATATATATATAACTTACATTATATATACTAGCAAATATATGCACCCTCCGGGTGCAAGTATTTAAGTTTTAATGTAATAAAATATATCAAATTAGAAAGGCTAATTAAACTAAATAAGAATGCAGATAAAAAGATTTGAAACAAAGGGCAGGTATAATCGATAAATAGAACAACTGAAACTTACTCTTCCATCACTCTCGTCTTTCATTGTTATTTTTTCTAATTTAAGTATTTAGTTAAAAGAGGAAGTAAAGAATAAAATGTCAGTTATTTTTTCTTGTTAATGGATTTCATTTAAGATTCATTGAAGAGATTTTTGCTTATATTCATTAAAATAAAACCAAACAGTTAGAAATCAATAATACTAAGCACATATTTATTAAAATCAAATTTTTAATATCAATATGCAAATTAGCCTTCCCATTCACATTGTAAACCACTATTTTGTTGTATATATAAATATAATTGCATTTTTTTAGTATGTAGATAAGACTAACAGTATTAATAATGTAAAACAAATTTATTAATAATTGAGGTTTAAATCAAAATAAAATCATTGAAACAGGGACATTAATAACTAAGGGAATTATGACTTGAGTAGTGATATAGTTTCGGTTACAGACAGAAAAACACA
Source organism: Doryteuthis pealeii (assembly GCA_023376005.1). Classification (NCBI taxonomy): domain Eukaryota; kingdom Metazoa; phylum Mollusca; class Cephalopoda; order Myopsida; family Loliginidae; genus Doryteuthis; species Doryteuthis pealeii. The sequence continues at coordinate 1,067,534 of CM042163.1, forward strand.
CAATCTCCATTATAATAAGATATATATATATATATATTTGGGAGAATATGTGCTTAATTGAAGTCGTACCTAATTTTGAAAGTTAATTAATTAATAATTAATTAATTAGGCGGGCAAACCTATTCAAATGTAAGGCTAAACAAATCGATTTGTTTAGCCTTACATTTGAATAGGTTTGCCCCCCTAATTAATTAATTATTAATTAATTAACTTTCAAAAATTAGGTACGACTTCAATTAAGCACATATTCTCCCAAATATATATATATATATATATATATATCTTATTATAATGGAGATTGTGTGTTTTTCTGTCTGTAACCGAAACTATATTACTAATCGAGTCACAATTAACATAGTTATATACATCACATTCTTCATGATTTTATTTATATTTAAACCTCAATTATTAATAAAATTACTTCACCTTTTTATTAGTGTTGTCCATATCTACATACAAATAACATGCAATTGTATTTATATATACAAAAAATAGCGGTTTGCAGTGTGAATGGGAAGGCTAATTTGCATATAGATATTTAAAATGTGATTTTATTAAATATGTGCTTAGTATTATTGATTTCTAATTGTTTGGTTTTATTTTAGTGAATATAAGCAAAAATCTCTTCAATGAATCTTAAATGAAATCCACTAATAAGAAAAAATAACTGTCATTTTATTCTTTATTTCCTAATTTAACTAAATAGTTAAATAAGTAAAATTCAGCAATGAAAGACGGAAGTGATGGAAGAGTAAGTTTCATTTCTATTTTTCTATTATACCCCCACGCTGTTACATATCTTTTTGTCTGCCTCTAATTTAATACGATATTTCATTACATTAAAACTTAAATACTTGCACCCGGAGGGTGCATATATTTGCTAGTATATATAATGTAAGTTATATATATATATATATATATATATATATATATATATATCTTTAATGTAAGTTTAAAATGTCGACTTATCCACGAGTGAATACGATAGTCAATGGTGGATAGAAAGCTTCACGTTTTATGGAAATCCCTCTTTTAATTCTTTTTTATGATTTCTCACATTGGGAAGAAGATCTTTTTTTTTTCCTTTGAATATATTGTCTATAGATTTATGATTGTTAACAAAAGCACCCCAGGTCAATTGGGTGACGCCCAGTTTTACTGAGGGTGCGTTACCAATGGACACAAAGCAACTGGTAGCTATAAAAAATATCTATCCCTTTGTATAAAGAAGTCAAAAGAAAATAAGAGAATAAAAAACTTGGAAAACAAACACGTTTATTCTTTGATATAAGATAACTTCAATATTGGATAATATTTGATCTGTTAGCTCAGTCGTTAGAGCGTCCGCCTACGAATCGCAAGGTTCCTGGTTTGATAGGTATGACGGAGAACGAAAAAAGCGAGACATTGTCTTGCCTGCCGGGATCGAGCCCGCGTCCTCCGCATGCAAAGACAGACGCGATTTAGGCACTGGACGGATGCGAAGTGCCAGGATGTTTCGGTAAATACGTACATAAATAACATGTGAGTCAAGCGCTGGGCAGTAAGGAGTCAGCAGTAGCAGGTTGACTGACGCGAACGACCGAGTAAAGAAATGTGATTTTGAACTGCTAAAAATTATTTCGACTACGGTGACGGATTTTGCAGCTGCTAAACGAGAATGAAGAGCGTGTTGACCAGGGGAAGGTTTGGCTTGCTGAAAGACTGTGGACTCGCTTGTTCTCGGTGGGAGCTTGTTGATACGAACATCTATTTTCCCCCCATATATTTTCCCCCCCAATCAGTGTAAGAGAAGGACAATCATGAGGCCAGTCGTTGATTGGGTTTGTGGCATTCCTTGTGCACCAATTATTTCCTATCGACTCTGCCAAAAAGTGTGGATGGTCCAACACAAGCCTTCACCACTATAAACAAAACACTGTGCTGGTTGTTCATTGGATGAACCCTCATGCATCGAAATCGACGAGAGAGACCATACATACTACTGTGTAATGGTTGTCGTCGAAGCAAATGGGCAAGGTGACACGAGTTTAATCCTGGACGAGACTGCTTGCATTTCATATGGCACTAATACTCTTGGGAAAGGTATGAATCCAAATATTCTCCCTCTAACTATGGGAAAATAGTAGGGCTGACTAGGCTTATCAGCCTTGGTACGGCAACTGATCTAGAAAAAGGAACACACTGAATTCAAACCTGTTAAACTCTGCTTAAAAATTGACCTCGTGCCACCTCCTGCTCGGTTAGAGGAGTTGGTAAATACATACATAGTCTGTGAGATGGCGGTAGGTGTTGTTAAGTATCTGGTCGGCATCCTAGGTTCCAGATGTAATAAGTAAGTAAGCAAGCCAATAAGAATCCGGTGTTCTTTGTAAGTCCTACGTCCAAGAGAATCCAAATGTCAATGAAATAATCTCAGAATGGTGGCTCTATTAATACAGCAGAAGCAGCAGCAGCAGTGCCAGTGATTGGACAATAGAAATGCCTTCGGTGGTCACGTGGTAGTCAACGAGTCTATATTTAGGAGTAGGCTTCTTTCACCCGCCTTATATCCAAAAATAATTCAACAGGTGTGGCGCCCCACCTCAGAAAAAAAACAATCTCCCTAGTCTAGCGCTAGCAAAAAGGGAATAGACTCCCTCGCTCTCTGGCTGATACCGACACTAGGCCACTCCACCGACTTTACTTTACTATAAAGGCGGCTTTTTCACTTATTCAAATGTTATCTTTATTTTGCATCCTTTTTACGTTTTAGTTACAAATCAAGTAGTCATGAACTCGACATTCCCTCGATGAGCCAGTTCAATACTTAATTGGGTAACCACTTAAGCAGCAGCATGTACTGTAAACAACCTGAGTCTTTTTTTTTAATCAAAATGACTTGATTCGATGGTCCGAAAAGGGTTGATATGCGGTAAAAGAAAACCAAATCGATCTTCCCTGTCCTTTACCGGAAGCGAGGTAGCTTAACGGTTATCAGCAATTCAAATATCGCTGGAGGTTATTTTTTAGTCATTTCGGAAAAAAATTATCTTAAAAAGGCATGAAGCGACATATCACTGCATTCTACTATCGACAGATATCTTGTCAAATTGATCCGCCACTGACATTCCAATATAGCCGAGGGAAAAGAGTGGATGAGTGAGAACTTGGTTAAACCACTTTCCCATGTCACTTTACCGCCGAAATAATAGTAACAGTTGTCTTTTACTTGATTAAGACTTGATTAATTTGGTACACGTTCCGCTGTACATGACCCCCAGTGAGAATCAAACTCAGTAGCAATTATATTCAACCCTTACACACTAATCATTACGATACACAAAATGCCCATTTAGTAGTAATAGTATTCAAAAAAAAAAAACAAAAAAGGATTTAAACATTTATACAAACGACAGAAATGAATGATTTAATTACTCATTAATTAAGTTTAGCTTAGTCTAGGGGTAATCTAATTTCAACTCAAAGTTATTAGATTACAAATTATATCAATTTTTACTGGAACACCTTATATATATATATATATATATATATATATATATATATATATATATATATATATGAGATTTTCCGATATATACTTCCCAACAAATTTAAATTTCACATTATCCAAAAAAATAAAAACCTTACAATCATTCATACTTTTTTACTTTATATATAAAAAAAAATGAAAAATAGAAAAATAAAAAATTACAAAATTAATAACAAAAATTAAAATTATTTTCTAAAAATCCGTTGCAGGCCTACCGTCAAAAAACTCATCCTGTTTGAATAAGAGAATTCGTCCAGTGTCGAACTCGGAATATGTCTTTTTTTCAAAAACTGTTACAATAAGAGATACATGATTCGATGACCGAGATAAGTGTGGCGGAAGTGCTCTTATTTGAAACTACCACATAACTTTTTTTGCAACATCAAGGTTTTCATTTTGAATTCATATGACTTTCGTCTCCGCTCTTGATAGTACGGAGTATAAACAAGCTCTGAAGATGATTTTTATAAAATCGAAATATTGTTCAATATTAGCTATAGATATGTTATAAAATGTTTTCACTTTAACAGCATATTGTGTTGTTTTCATATCCTTTTATCTATCTATATATATATATATACATATATAGGGTCATCCACAGACACGTGTTTCGACTTATCAAGTCTCTTCAGTGTGGCTAGAACATTTTGTAAGCTACCTACAGCCGGAATTGAAATCCGATCGGTTGGGTGTCAATCCGGCACCTTAAACATTAGGCTGTCTTCACTTACAGAATGGGAAGGGGATTTTAACAGTTTTAATACACACATCGCTTTGTATGTAAAGGCCATCACAGAGTGCTCCATTCCTTAGAAGAGCGTTGCGTTTACGCTTGAGCTGGCGGCCGTCAGCGAGATCCCCCCAGAGTGCTCAACCCTAGGGGATGGGGAGCATATATAGAGTCATCCATATATATACATATATATTGGGGAGAATGTGTGCTTAATTGAAGTCGAACCTAATTTTATGAAAGCTAATTAATTAATAATTAATTAATTAGGCGGGATTAATTAATTAACTTTCATAAAATTAGGTTCGACTTCAATTAAGCACACATTCTCCCAAATATTGTCGGCTGAAAATAGCCATATCACAAACATCGTCTGTTTGTTTACTTCTCATATATATATATATATATATATATATATATATATATATAAGTAAAGGTTGTGTGTGTTGTGTTTATGAAGTATTTATTTCTTGACTGTCTTGTTAACGACAATCCGGCGCCTCTTTTTATGTTTCTGTTTTTTTTATTGTTTTTCTATCTTAATTTTCTCGTTAACACAAGAAGCCGTAATAAAACCGGGAGATGACAAGAGGTAAATGATGTCGCTATTTCATTGGCTGCTGCTGATTCTCTGCTCACCCAATCTGAACATGGCGAATCTTGTTTAAGGATTATAATCACAAAGTATTCATTGTGTTAATCTGTTAGGATTTTACGAACCCTCGTCTTTTTTTTTGTCTTTTTAATTTTGTTTCGATGGAAACGGTGAAATGCAGAAGTGGATTTATAAGAGGCCATAAAATGAAGAAGACGTAAATTATATCTTCTCAAACATATGTCCGTCTAAGTAATTCCTCTTTCATGTTTACGGGGCCATAGATACGGATTTATTTATAGGGCGGGGCCTTGTATAGTAAGGTAGGTCGATTTTTCACTTTTTTTTAAATATCAAATTGTCCACCTATGCAAACGTTGTGTGTTAATATACTGAATACTGATACCAGAAATTAGATCTTTTACTTGTACCATTGTTTGAGGAAATAGCATCAAAGATCGTCTATTACAGCTTAATTAATGAGGTAAAAACAGCATATCAGAGTTGATGGGGAGGGACACATTTTCAATTTGAATTCTATTTATAATATTTAATTCGTTTCATTTTAATAAAATAAAATAACATTTCTGATTTAAATACTGAAAACGGTAAATTTTCTAACTAATTTCTAGGCTAAATTTCGCGAAAACGAAGATTTTTAGTGCATTTTAGTAGACGATCTTTGATGCTATTTCCTCAAAACAATGATGCAAGTAAAAGATCTAATTTTTGGTATCATTATGCAGTATACTAACACACAACTTGCGCATAGATGAACAATTTGATATTTTTTAAAAGTGAAAAATCGACCTACCCTATTGTTTAGGTACATTTTGTGAAGGTAGATAGTACGTTATTCAACATAAAATTTTAATACATTTTAGAAAACAATGAAAGAAAAAAAGACATTTATTCAACAATTCAATATATTTTCCAAGCCAAGAGGTCCAGAAGAAAACTGTGGCAACAAAGCACCGGCACATCAACATCTTCAGGGACAGCCTACATATGCGACATCTGTGGTCGAGAATGTTTGTCGAACATCGGATTTCACACTCACAGAATGCGCTGTGATCTCAAGGGCACAAGAACTAGATAGTCTTCCGAGACTGCAATGACAATGACATTCTTCCTTGGTCTCAAAATATTTTTCCAGTCAGTCGTCAATTCGTTTCTCAAAGAATTCTTAATTTAACGAACTAAATGCATAACGTATTCTTTCTTTCAAGTTGTCAATTGCTAAGTTTGGCATAAGGACAGAAGACATAAGGGGTACCCAATCGATTTTACGAATCATTTTTAAACAGATCTATTTGACCCATAGATAGGACCCTAACAGGCACTACTACCCGAGTCAAAGTGGACATGGGGTTAATGGCAATGAGGGTGTACTTTATACTCTCAAATCTCCAGAATTGGAGCCTCATCATCAGATGCAATTTAGCACCTATCCAGAACACCCTTTTTGGTGGAATCTTACGTCCCAGCAGAGTGAGAGGTATACAGTCAGCGGATTCTAATGCCCACCGATAGGTTGGTTGGTTGGTGGTGGTTGGTTGGATTTTACCAACCCATTCGGTCATTTTATGCCGGAGACATTTTTAAAAACTCATTTTAGCAAACTCATTTTTTTCTATTTAACCCACAAATGGAACCCTAACAGCTACAACCACTCCGGGTCAGAGAAGAGTAATGATGAGGAAAGGGTTACTCCACATTCCCCAGAGCTGCAAAACTGGAACTTCACAATCAGATAGTTTAACGTCATACACAGGACAAGACCCTCAGTCACCGTTTTACAGCACATATAGGGGTCGGGGCTTGTCATAAGAGCAATAGAGTCGGCGTGACGTGACCAGCCGACTGATCGGAAGGACCCCTCCGACCGACCATCTAGCCTAGGTAAGGACCAAAGTGGAGTGTTACATGTCATGGACTGCTTATCAACTAGGGCCCCATCCTTAACATCACGGGTCACCTCCCCCGACCAATAGGTGGCCCCCATTGGGTGTCTCTCCCCATCTGAAGAGGTGTAGTCTGTGTATTCTAAAGTCCCAACCGACAGGGCTGGCCATTGACTGGGTGTTGAAACAAATTTCCTGGGAGTAAGAAAGTGGTCCAGATGTTTGGAAAATGGTGTAAATAAAAGGGGATAATTAATGTCTCTATATTCATCAAATTCGGCGAGACTAGTTTCTTTTTTTTACAACAGAAAGGTGGTTGTTATCAAATAGCAAATTGACGCCCATTCTGTTTACCAAACTGGGTCCTTTTTGGAGTTTTCAATGTACATATATAATCCAGTTCAAAGAGTTTGGGTGTAAAAGATATAAATAAAAAGTGCTCAATATCAGTGATAGGGTATATATATCTTAGGTTAGCGTAGGCATAAAGTCAACGACACTTGGTAACTGACAGTTTCTAGTTTAGACTTTGAGAAACCGACAGTTACCAAGTAACACTGGCATTATGTCTATGCTACATTATCATATATATATATATATATGTGTATAGATTGTGGTTATATGGAGGCGCGTGGGCTAGTGGTTAGAGTCGTGGAAAATGGACTCGTCGGTTCGAGTTCAATTCCTAGACGAAGCTGTTGGCATCTCACATAGCGCTAATAACCTTGGGAAAGGTATGAATCCATATATTCTCCCTCCAGCTATGGGTTAAATAGTAGAGCAGACTGGGCTCTTTAACCTTGGGTAGGTAACCAGTCTAGGAGTGGGATAACTCTGAATTCAAAATTCCTGAGGTCAGTCGTTGATTGGATTGGTGGCATTCCTTGATGCACCAATTCTTTCCTATCGACTATGTCAAAAAGTGTGGAATGGTCCCACACAAGCCTTCACCACTATAAACAAATCACTGTGTTGGTTGTTCACTGGATGAACACTCATGCGTCGAAAATCGACGAGAGAGTCCATATATATATATATATAGTGGTAAAGTCGGCGGTAGCCTATTATCGTTATCAGCCAAACAGTGAGGGAGTCTAACCTCCTTTCGCTTGCACTAGACCAGGAAGATTTTTTGCGTCTGAGCTGAAGCGCCACATCTACATTCAGGTCCCCAGTTTTCTGCACAGATCCAAACTGTACTACTCATGCACTGAGTATATATAATTGTTTACAAACAATTGCCATTTAATAGTAATAGTCACTTTAAACAATATGATTACTTTTTTAAAATGACTGACTTCGGCATTAGAAAACCCAGGTGCTGACATGCCATAAAGTTAACCAACCAACTAAATTCCAGGCATGTTTTTCGGAATTGCTTTCACCTTAATATAAACTTAGGGGCAACGTTTTCGGATCTATAACTTTTTTGTTAATGATATTCTATTTTAGCTTCGCTTGACAGCACAAAAGGGACGTGCAGAATCCCCGAAAGAAGCTTTAGGCAGTTGGATTTAGAGAGAGAGAAAGATAGAGAGAGAGAGAGAGAGAGAGAGAGAGAGAGAGAGAGAGAGAGAGAAAGAGAGAGAGAAAGAAAGAAAGAAAGCAAAGAGAGAAGGGAACAAAAAAGACGTTGGAGGGCAATATATAAATACTGATAAGGTGGAAGAGAGAGAGAGAGAGAGAAAAGAAGAAGAAGAAGAAGAAGAAGAAGAAGAAGAAGAAGAAGAAGAAGGTGAGATGAGTGAAAAAAAAGCAAGTAACGATTTTTATTGTGCCTGTTCGTCTAATTTCGAAGCGAAGGGAAAATCGCGTTAAGCACGATCGACAACTCGAGAGAGAAATTCCATCCGCAAAAGATACGCTCCACCCCACCCACCCCGCTTGACACTATAATCCTTATCATCGACACTTGAGAGATGACGTTAACAGATGGGCAAACATATAAAAATCCACGCATTTACAAGGCTTGAAACCATTGACTATTTACCCTCATACAACACAATATAAACGAAATCTCTCTTTACAGACTTCATCCATCCATCCATATCTCTCTCCCCCCCTCTCTCTCTCTCTCTCTCTCTTCTCTCTCTCTCCTCTCCACTCTCTCTAGATATCCTCTCTAGAATCTCTCTCCCTCTCTCTCTTCTCTCTCTCTCTCCTCTCTCTCTCTCTCTCTCTCTCTCTCTCTAGATATATCTCTCTAGATATCTCTCTAGATATCTCTCTCTAGATATCTCTCTCTCTAGATCTCTCTCTCTCTCTAGATATCTCTCTCTCTCTCTCTCTAGATATCTCTCTCTCTAGATATTCTCTTCTCTAGATATCTCAGATATCTCTCTAGATATCTCTCTCTAGATATCTCTCTCTCTCTCTCTAGATCTCCTCCTCTCTCTCTAGATATCTCTCTCTCTCTCTCTCTCTCTCTCTAGATATCTCTCTAGATATCTCTGTCTCTCTCTCTAGATCTCTCTCTCTAGATCTCTCTCTCTCTCTCTCTCTCTCTCTCTCTCTCTCTCTAGATATCTCTCTCTAGATATCTCTCTCTCTCTCTCTCTAGATATCTCTCTCTCTCTAGATATCTCTCTAGATATCTCTAGATCTCTCTCTCTAGATATCTCTCTCTCTCTCTAGATATCTCTCTAGATATTTCTCTCTCTCCCTCTCTCTCTCTCTAGATATATATCTCTCTCTCTAGATATATCTCTCTCTCTAGATATATCTCTCTCTCTCTCTAGATATCTCGTATAATCTTGAGCATTTATTGTTGTAGAAAAGTTTTTTTCTCTCTACCGCAGTTTCGGTGTTTAAGGTACACCTTCCTCGGGATGCATGAATATCCTTTTATACGTGCTTTTTCAGGAAGCTCGTGGTGTAATGGTTAAAGTCATGGGAAATGGACTCGTAGCCCCGAGTTCAAATCCTGGACGTGGTAACTGCATTTCACTTAGCGCTAATACCCTTGGGAAAGGTATGAATCCTACTCTCCCTCCAGCTATGGGTAAATAGCAGGGCAGACTGGGTTCTTTAACCATGGCTAGGTAACCAGTCTAGGAGAAGGAAAACTCTGAATTCAAACCTGTTAAACTCCGCTTAAGAAATTGACCTTGTGTCGTATCCTGCTCGTGTGTAGGAGTTGGTAAATATATATACGTGTTTTTTCAATTGGACAAGATGAGACGAAAAATGCGTATGAAATCCGACAGTGTAATGGAGTATAAGTTATATAAGTATAAGTCTTAATTTTGTTGTTTTTTTCTAAACTATACTTCTTTACACAGTCGGATTTCATATCCATTTCTTCTTCTTCTCATATATATATATATATATATATATATATATATATATTATAATGTAGATTGTGTGTTTGTCTGTAACCGAAACTATATTACAAGCCACAATTCCCTTTAGTTATTTACATCACATTCTCCATGATCTTATTTTTAATTTAAACTTCAATTATAAATAAAATTGTTTTACATCATTAAGACTGTTGACCATATCTACATACTAATAACATGCAATTGTATTTATATATACAACAAAATAGCGGTTTACAGTGTGAACGGGAATGCTAATTTACATATTGATCTTAAAAATTTGATTTTAATAAATATATGCTTAGTATTATTGATTTCTAATTTTTTGGTTTCATATTATTGAATATGAGCAAAAATCTCGTGGATAAATCTTAAAAGAAATCCATTAACAAGAAGAAATAACTGTAATTTTATTCTTTACTTCCTATTTTAACTAAAGAGTTAAATTAGGAAAATTTACCACTGAAAGACGGGAGTAATGGAAAATGAGGGAAGAGTTGGTTTCATGGTTGTTCTATTTTTCAATCATACCCCCTCTGTTCCAAATCTTTTTATTTGCATTCTTATTCAGTTTCCTTAGCCTTTCTAATTTAATATAATATTTCATGATATTAAAACTTAAATACTTGCACCCGGAGGGTGCATATATTTGCTAGTATATATAATTTCAAAGATAAATATTGCTCTGCATATAATCTAAAAAGATTATTATAGATTCAGCTCTCTGTAGTGATTTAAAGATTCACTGTATTTGTACATACTGGATCATACAATAATAATAATACAGTGTGTCTTAGAAATCACGTATAGAATCATCCCTAACTACCAAGTTTTGGATACCTCACATCTATCTATCTATCTATCTATCTATCTATCTATCTATATATATATATATATATATATATATATACCTGGTGTGTGTGCACCTAACTGATTTTTCACCAGGAGGTAAGATTCCGGGCTCAGTTCCTGGAATTCTTCCATCCAGGTAGCACCAGCCCCCTCCCCCGTATTATAAACGGATAAGAACTGCGTTCATTGCTCCGCGCTATGAGAGTTTTTCACACCCACCTTACCCGCTGTATTCTAGCCTCTCTTGGCAATGCTGTCCCAATTCTTCCTCGGATTTTCAATTCCTCCATACATTTTTCCAAATCCTTGGGGAACGTTCCAAGGGCCCCAATTACAATTGGTACGATCTTTTCAGCTCTCTGCCTAAGTCCAAGTATTGTCTATCTTTCTGTTTTCTATCACTTTCACTCGGTGATACACCGAGACGGCAAAAATTCACAAGATGAGTTCTTTTTAATTAGCATTAGGTCTGGTCTCCTGGCCGGTGTTAGGTGATCCGTCTGTCCTACAAAGTTCCAGAGAATTTCATGCGTCTCATTCTCTAGGACAGATTTAGTAGCATTATGAAAATAAAATGTATTGTACAATTCCCAGCAGATCACCTTTCCCACTCAGTCATGCCTAGTAAAGTATTCTTTTCTTTTCTGCAAGTTTGCTGCATTTGCTTATAATATGACTAGAAGCGGCTGCCCAGCACCGCCTGGGTAGAGGGGCTGGTAAAAAAGTAGTCTCGTAGATCCATTATTGTTGGATCGTGAGTTCGATCCTCACAGGATGCCCCATTAAGATCCTTATGTAAAAAAAGACGTTGCATTGATCCAGACAATTTGAAAAGAAAAATTAATGTCTCCTATTTAAAATCGTAAATGCAAAAAATTCCATGCCGTTATCATTTAAATTTAATTTATATACATCAAATCTTCCTTATTTTTGTTCAGAAACCAAGCCCTGGTGATATTTAATGCCTATATATATTTACTTTGTCGTTAGTTTTATTTTCAAAATTTCCTCCGGACATACACATACACACAAATGCCCTTTATATATGTATATATATATACCAACCCCTCCGCACGAGTAGGATGTGACACAAGGTCAATTTCTTAAGCGGAGTTTAACAGGTTTGAATTCAGAGTTTTCCTTCTCCTAGACCGGTTGCCTAACCAAGGTTAAAGGGCCCAGTCTGCCCTACTATTTACCCATAGCTGGAGGGAGAGTAGGATTCATACTTTTCCCCAAGGGTATTAGCGCTAAGTGAAATGCAATTACCACATTCAGGATTTGAACTCGGGTAAAGCAATATCTTTATTATTATTATTATTATTATTATTACTCCTTTTGAGTTTTCACATCAGTGTTAGCTGATGGTCTTTCACTGGAGTCTGAGTGACAGCAAGTCTCCTCAGGTCTCCAGGACTCTTCTGAGTATTCTGGCAGATTGCAGCAGTGCAGTGTTCTGAATAGTTTCAATCCTTCCTCTGATTTCCAAACTTTCCAAACCTTTTGGGACCATTCCCAGTGCACCAACTACAATTGGTATCACTTTCACTTTCATATTCCATAACTTTTTCAGTTCTCTGGCAAGGTCCAGGTATTTGTCCATTTTTTCATTTTCCTTCAGCTTCAACCTATGATCTGCTGGAACTGCAAAATCCACCAGTTGACAAGTTCTTTCTTTTTTGTTTATCAACACTAGGTTTGGTCTTCTAGCTAGGATAAGGTGATCCGTTTTTATTTCAAAGTCGCAGAGAATTGTATGCGTTTCGTTCTCAAGAACAGATTCTGGTTTATGCATATACCATTTTGTTGTATGG
>CM042163.1:1085280-1097780 GCA_023376005.1 Doryteuthis pealeii
AGTTATCTTGGCATTTTCAGTAACATCTTCAATTGGGTTTTGTTTGAAACCTTGCAAATACGGCAAAGATGAAAGAAGAATTTTTTTTTTACGATAGAGTGAAAAGGGGGGGGGGTATGGTGATTGAAAATTGAGTTTTAAAAGGGGGGAAAGAGGTTTTATTTTATTGTATTTTATTTATTTATTTATTTATTTCAAATTGAAGGTCAAAAACATTAAAGTAAAAAATGTGAAAAGAAAAACATAAAATGAAGGGTTTTAAAAATAAAGAAAGAAGCGAAATAGAAAAAAATGAAAGAAAATGGAGAAAAGAAGAAAGGAAGAAAAGAAAGATGGAAAGGTAGAGGAAGAAAGAATTAGAAAATAAAAAGAGAGAGAAAAAGAAAGAAAGAGAGAAAGAAAGAAAGAAAGAAAGAAAGAAGAAATTAGTAAAAAAAAGAAATAAAGTATAAAAAAATTAACAAAAAGAAGGAAGAGAAAGAAAATACACCCACATACGCATACACATCTCTCCCCCCTCTCTCTCTCTCTCTCTCTCTCTCTCTCTCTCTCTCTCTCAGTCTGTATTCTCTCTCTCTATCTATCTATTTATCTATCTCAGTTTGTTATTCTCTCTCTCTCTCTCCCCCTCTATCTCTCTCTCTCTCTCTCTCTCTCTATATATATATATATATATATATATATATATATATATATATATATATATATATACATTCCTGACATTTCCATCTGATGATTGAGCAATATAATAAACTTTAACTAACAAACTTTTCGAAATGTTCAGTTATATTTTTTAAGCAAAGACTTTTTCTTTATTGCAATTTTCATACATACATACATACATACGCACACACACCCACACAAGCACACACACACACACACACACACACACACACACACACACACACACACATATATATATATATATATATATAATATATATATATATATATAGGTATATGTAAAAACAAAATTTTTTGGCGATGAAACAAAGAAAATACAGTGCTCAATCACAGTTTATATATATATATATATATATATATATATATATATATATATATATATATATAAAGGAAGATAAAAATCTTTGAAAAACAAAATTATTTTGCGGACCTGTGGACCTTTTTTTATAAAATATTTCATTTTCCCCGTTGGATCCATGACAACACTTTACACACACACACACACACACACACACAGATATATATACTATATATATATAATATATATATATATATTATAATATATATATAGAAGAGAGAGAGAGAGAGAGAGAGAGAGAGAGAGAGAGAGAAATAGATATATAGATATACAATTAAAAGGAAGAAGATGAGAGATAATTGAATCAATTGCCAGGTTTATAGAAAACACTTAAAAATGTATAATTGGATCAAATCAACATTTTTTTTTTAAATATTTGGTTTGTTATGAAACAGGTCAATTCTTAAGTAGTTTATTTGGGTGAGAGAGAAAAAAAATGATGAATCGAATCTGAAATTGGGTGTTGCTGCTGTTCCATTCATTTTTTCCGACTGCGGTAGGTCATTTAATTAAAAGAGAAAAAAAAGACGAAACTATTACATTTTACACGGAATATAATTCCACCGAAAATCCCTTCACAGTCCCTTTACTCTTTGATATCGAAACCTACACGAAAAAAAAAAAATTGCCATAATTAGGAATTTATCAGTCTAAGAGTTTGGTTCTTATAGTTTAAATCCAGATTCTAAGAGTTGTGTTGAATTAAATATTAAATCATAGCAAGTTGGAGCGGGGTTAGCTCCTAGAGCCCAGCTTCTAACCTAGATAATTCCGACCCCTGACTAACACCCCCCCCCCTCTGAATAGATCTGTTGTTTGATACTCCTTTAACAGAAGTTACAAAAGATTAAATACTTCTCGAAATCTAAGACCATCCAAAATCACTCTGTGTGTGTCCACAGACTATTTACAGCTAAACAATTTGAAATTTCTTATACAGTTTGTTATTATCATTCTCTCCGTGAGAGTTTTTTTTACACCCGCCTAAGCTTGTGGTTCAGTAGAGGCTGAGTGACAGCAAGTCTCCTCGGGTCTCCTGAACTTTTCTGGGTATTCTAGCTGATCTTAACAATGCTGTTGTTTAGAGGGTCTCGTTTCTTCTTTGTATTTCCAATTGCTCCAGACTCTTTCCAAACCCTTTGGGACCGTTCCAAGGGCCCCAATTACAATTGACACGTCCTTTACGTTCATTTTACACAGTTTTTCTGCTCTCTAACCAGATCTAACTATTTGTCTATCTTTTCATTTTCTTTCACCTTCACTCAGCGATCAACTCGGGACGCAAAATCCACGAGATGACATATTTTCGTTTTCTTGTTAATGGTTAACAAACTAGTCCCTCGGGTTGATGAGTTCGATCGTGAGTAGCTCCCAACTGTTACTTTTGTTGGAATATTTTCTCTATATAAGGCGTGCTGTAATCCACCACAAAAACTTATAGACTAAGCAATGTCACGTGGCTTAAATCACAGCCAATCAACAGCCCGAATGCGTGGTTGGTTAACTATTTAATCGCTGATATTGACAGCCGTTCATTTGCACTTTATTCGACATTGACGAACGGACCTGCAACACTAAGGGACGCCAAGGAACAACCAAAGGATCATACCCAACACTGAGGGACACCAAGGAGCAAGCAAAGGTTTCTTCACTAAGGACCGCGCTCTGCTTAACACAAGGGATCTCCGCTGGAGAGTGCTCTTGCTTGCAGCTTAAGGATGGCCACAAAAATTGTAACAGAATGAATTTAGAGAGTGACAGTTAACATATTGGTCTTGTAAACTATTTTGGCGCTCAGTTTGTTTGGCCTTATGCCAGACTATGATCAACTTAATAAACATCTATATGAATATATTTTCATCTATATATGTGCATACGCAAATCCCTATGGGGAAGTTGAATAATGAGAAAAAAAGGAATGTGATAATTTCTCCAAAACCGACCTTTATCTAGTCTAGTTTATCCCCGGGGTCAGGTCTATGATATATTCCGCTAAGGTGGAGTTTTTGGTCACTGGATTCTTCCCGAACGAAATTAGCCGAACAAACAAGGCCAAGAATTAATATTCGGTCGAATCGAAAACACAGAATCGACACCTACCAATCCAATCAACCCCCTACCCCAATCCCGGTTAGAGCATCCTGCTTCCCGCTAGGAACTTTCAATTTTCGTCAAAGAAGTCAAAAACATTAAAGTAAAAAATGTGGAAAGAAAAACATAAAAATTGAAGGGTTTTAAAAATAAAGAAGAAAACGAAAAAGAGAAAAAATGAAGAAATGGAGAAAGAAGAAAGGAAGAAAAGAAAAGTGGAAAGGTAGAGGAAGAAAGAATTAGAAAAAAAAAAAGAGAGAGAAAAAGAAGAAAGAGAAAAGAAAGAAAAAGAAAGAAAGAAGAAATTAGAAAAAAAGAAATAAAATATAAAAAAATTAACAAAAGAAGGAAGAGAAAGAAATATACAGCCATATACACCTCTCTATCTATCTATCTATCTACTATCTATCTATGATTCCTAGTATCCCTAAACACATGCATATATATATATATGTGTGTGTGACCAGTTACTATGCGTACGCAACCTTTATGCAGCCCATAAACACTCTCACACATTCAATTCACCTTCACATACATACACACATCATTTTATCCAGTCATACGCATCCCATGTCTATTGAATTTTATGAAATTTTTTGTAATTTTTTCGATTTCCCTTACATTTGAAACATCTTCACCTGATGATTGCATCGCATGAAACCAATATGGTTGTGATTGTTCCTTTGTCACCTAATAAATAGATATGTAAAACCTTTATATATTTATCTTTTTATATTATATAACAGCTCTATTTTATATTGAGCACTCTACCAATAATACTGCCTTTGGTACACCATTCCAGCAAAAGCTGAAATAGTGACCATCTCACACTACAGTATATATATATATATATATAATATATATATATATATATATATATATATACATTCCAATATATATAGGCTTCCAAAGAAGATATTATATGGAAAATTACCAATTGCTAAGAGTTCTATTAGACGTCCACACTAACGCTATAAAGGCAAATTGAAGAACAATTTGAAACGTCTCAATATTAACCTGTGTACTTGAGAAAATCTAGCATCAAATCGGAAAGAATGGCATAAGACATGTTTTGCTAGATTAAAGAGCTTTGAAGAAAATAGACTGAAACATCAAGATCAGCTCTGTCTAATTTTAAAACAAAAACATCTGACTCCCGCTTTAGGCAATTCCATCTGTCAATGTGGCTTCATAGTTTGCAGCAAGGCTGGGCTGCTATCACACTCGATGAAACACAAAATGTCTTCTTGATAGCATGCACCACATGGAAGGAAACAAATCACTATAGGTTTTAAATTTAAATTTGAATTAAACTGATGAACGCTTAGATAAATAATAGTTAACAGTAAAAGAATTATTAACTTTTTAATTTCCAATTTATTAAAGATTTTTTTAAACATGCAAAAAATGATAGAAAATAAATAATAAATAAACAAAATGAATCAAGTTATAGATTAGAGGAAATATTAATATCCATATTTATATTGAATATTATATATTAGCTCAGTCGGTAGAGCATTCGGCTAGAAAACTACAAGGTCCCTAGTTCGATACCCGCCCTCGCCAACTCGTATGAGAAGCACAGGGATCTGTGCGGTAAAGTAAGGAGCTGATGGTAGGAGTGGCGCTCCAACTCAGATGCAAAAATAATCTCCTTGGTCTAGCGCTAGCAAAAAGGGGATAGGCTCCCTCGCTGACTGGCTGATACCGACTTTAGGCCGCCCCGACGACTTATATATATATATATATATATATATATATATATATATATATATATAAAGTAAAGTCGTCGGGGCGGCCTAAAGTCGGTATCAGCCAGTCAGCGAGGGAGTCTATCCCCTTTTCAATAGCGCTAGACCAAGGAGATTGTTTTTGCATCTGAGTTGGAGCGCCACTCCTACCATCAGCTCCTTACTTTACCGCACAGATCCCTGTGCTACGCATACGCTGAGTTGACTAGGAACCTTGTGATTCCTAGTCGAACGCTCTACCGACTGAGCTAAACATAGATTATATATGTACTTTGCTATATTTATAAGCAAAAAGTTTTTTTTTTTAAAGCTCGCCTCGAAACACTATGCAAATTAGTCAACGGTATATGAATGTAGATAAACAGGTTATTTGCATGTTTTGCTTAAGGAGCTCAATAGGAAACTAAAGGGACCAAGACCTAGCTGAAGGCAGAATTATAAAGTTCAAGGAAATGGCAGCAGTTTTAGTTTTTTTTTTGTTTTTTCTAATATTTCTTCCCAGATTAAAGGTGCGTGTTTATATTGCAGCTCGTTGAATAAAAATCGTCATGAAACAAAAATGATTTTCGAAAAGCATAAAAAGCAAAATGTATCGAGTGTTCTTTAATCGAGTCTCCTTTAAAAGGGCGGTGTTGGTGGTGGTGGTGGAGGTAGTGGTGGTGGTGGCGAGGGCGGTGGTTGCGGCAGCGGTGGCGCTAACTTTTCGTTTGATGTCCAATTGGCAAAGTCCCTTCTTTTTTTTCTCTCCTTCTGATGCATCCATTGTGTCGCTTACCGATTGCCGGTGTATCCCATTGTTGCCCTTCCCACCACACCTTTTTTTTCCCGCCCTCAATTTCAAAACATCACGTGTCAACACCACCCCCCACCCCCACCCCGTGACCCCTCACACTCACCTACCCCCCACACACACACACACACACACACTGTCCATTCTGTTCTTCAGTTTTTGTTGATGATTTCCAGTTATCTTGGCATTTTCAGTAACATCTTCAATTGGGTTTTGTTTGAAACCTTGCAAATACGGCAAAGATGAAAGAAGAATATTTTTTTTTCGATGGAGTGAAAAGGGGGATGGGGGGGGGGTTATGGTGATTGAAAATTGAGTTTAAAAAGGGGGGGAAGAGCTTTTATTTTATTGTATTTTTTTTGTATTTTTTTTTCAAATTGAAGGTCAAAAACATTAAAGTAAAAAATGTGAAAGGAAAAACATAAAATGAAGGGTTTTAAAAATAAAGAAAGAAACGAAATAGAGAAAAAATGAAAGATAATGGAGAAAAGAAGAAAGGAAGAAAAGAAAGTGGGAAAGGTAGAGGAAGAAAGAATTATAAAAGAAAAAGAGAGAGAGAGAAAAAGAAAGAAAGAAAGAAAGAAAGAAAGAAAGAAGAAATTAGAAAAAAAAAGAAATAAAGTATTAAAAAAATTAACAGAAAGAAGGAAGAGAAAGAATATACACCCATATACACCTCTCTATCTATCTATCTATCTATCTATCTATCTATATTCCTGACATTTCCATCTGATGATTGAGCATAATATAATAAACTTTAACTCACAAACTTTTCAAAATGTTCAGTTATATTTTTTATGGGATATACTCACTCTACCATATCGTCCAGCATTTTTTAAGCAAAGACTTCTTAATTGCAATTTTCATACATACATACATACGCACACACAAACCCACACAAGCACGCACACACACGCGCACACACACACACACACACACACACACAAATACACACACACGCACATATATATATATGTATATATTGTATATATTATATATATTATATATATATAAGGGAAGATAAAAATCTTTTGAAAAACAATTATTTTGCGGACCTGTGGACCTTTTTTATAAAATATTTCATTTTCCCTCCGTTGGATCCATGACAACACTTTACACACACACACACACACACACACACACACACACACACACACACACACACACACACATAATACATATTTATATATAATATATATATATAAATATATAATAGATATATGATATATATATATTATATATATATATATATATATATATATATAATATATATAGAGAGAGAGAGAGAGAGAGAGAGAGAGAGAGAGAAGATAGATAGATAGATAGATAGATAGATTATACAATTAAAGGAAGAAGATGAGAGATAATTGAATCAATTGCCAGGTTTATAGAAAACACTTAAAAATGTATAATTGGATCAAATCAACATTTTAAAAAAAGATATTTAGTTTGTTATGAAACAGGTCAATTCTTAAGTAGTTTATTTGGGTGAGAGAGAAAAAGAATGATGAATCGAATCTGAAATTGGGTGTTGCTGCTGTTCCATTCATTTTTTTCCGACTGCGGTAGGTCATTTAATTAAAAGAGAAAAAAAAGCGAAACTATTACATTTTACACGGAATATAATTCCACCAAAAATCCCTTCACAGTCCCTTTACTCTTTGATATCGAAACCTACACGACAAAAAAAAAATTGCCATAATTAGGAATTTATCAGTCTAAGAGTTTGGTTCTTATAGTTTAAATCCAGATTCTAAGAGTCGTGTTGAATTAAATATTAAATCATAGCAAGTTGGAGGGGGGTTAGCTCCTAGAGCCCAGCTTCTAACCCAGATAATCCCGACCCCTGACTACCCCCCCCCCCTCTGAATAGATCTGTTGTTTGATACTCCTTTTAAACAGAAGTTACAAAAGATTAAAATACTTCTCGAAATCTAAGACCATCCAAAATCACTCTGTGTGTGTCCACGGACTTTTTACAGCTAAACAATTTGAAATTTCTTATACAGTTTGTTATTATCATTCTCTCCGTGAGAGTTTTTTTTACACCCGCCTAAGCTGGTGGTTCAGTAGAGGCTGAGTGACAGCAAGTCTCCTCGGGTCTCCTGAACTTTTCTGGGTATTCTAGCTGATCTTAACAATGCTGTTGTTTAGAGGGTCTCGATTCTTCTTCGTATTTCCAATTCCTCCAGACCCTTTTCCAAACCCTTTGGGACCGTTCCAAGGGCCCCAATTACAATTGACACGTCCTTTACGTTCATTTTACACAGTTTTTCTGCTCTCTAACCAGATCTAACTATATGTCTATCTTTTCATTTTCTTTCACCTTCACTCAGCGATCAACTCGGGATGCAAAATCCACGAGATGACATATTTTCGTTTTCTTGTTAATGGTTAAAAAAAACTAGTCCCTCGGGTTGATGAGTTCGATCGTGAGTAGCTCCCAACTGTTACTTTCGTTGAAATATTTTCTCTATATAAGGCGTGCTGTAATCCACCACAAAAACTTATAGACTAAGCAATGTCACGTGGCTTAAACCACAGCCAATCAACAGCCCGAATGCGTGGTTGGTTAACTATTTAATCGCTGATATTGACAGCCGTTCATTTGCACTTTATTCGACATTGAAGAACGGACCTGCAACACTAAGGGACGCCAAGGAACAACCAAAGGATCATACCCAACACCGAGGGACACCAAGGAACAACCAAAGGATCATGCCCAACACCGAGGGACACCAAGGAGCAAGCAAAGGTTTCTTCACTAAGGATCGCACTCTGCTTAACACAAGGGATCTCCGCTGGGGAGTGCTCTTGCTTGAAGCCTAAGGATGGCCACAAAAATCGTAACAGAATGAATTTAGAGAATGACAGTTAACACATTGGTCTTGTAAACTATTTTGGCGCTCAGTTTTTTTTGGCCCTATGCCAGACTATGATCAACTTAATAAACATCTATATGAATATATTTTCATCTATATATGTGCATACGCAAATCCCTATGGGGGAAGTGGAATAATGAGAAAAAAAGGAATGTGATGGGTTTTCTCCAAAAACCGACCTTTATCTAGTCTAGTTTATCCCCAGGGGTCAGGTCTATGATATATTCCGCTAAGGTGGAGTTTTTGGTCACTGGATTCTTCCCCGAACGAAATTAGCCGAACAAACAAGGCCAAGAATTAATATTCGGTCGAATCGAAAACACAGAATCGACACCAACCAATCCAATCAACCCCCTACCCCAATCCCGGTTAGAGCATCCTGCTTCCCGCTAGGAACTTTCAATTTTCGGATATAAACTTCAGAAAATCCAGTGCGAAGAATGAAATTGAAAGGACGCCTCTCCGTTCGCATTTGTGTCCCCGGCATAATTAGATTCGAATATTCGGTTGATGCCCGGGGGCAGTTATATACCCACCCTCACACTAAACCTGCCTGACACCCTTCTTTCCCAACATAGCAGACCCCCATCTACAAAACCCCTTTTCTTTCCATCATAAAATTGGACTAAAGATAGCCTCTCTACTGGCAGCATAAACATTATTACTTCCATTATCGCCGCTACCATCGACTTTTTTAACGACCTATCTGCTGTGGTTGTCACTGTTTGCTGAAGTATAGAAAGCAATAATAACAATATTAATTGATTCGCTGGTCTTACTGGGACCCCCGGGCAAAACTATGGTAGCAGATTATGACCAAAACTTTCTGCTTACATTCTCCGTTTAAAGTTCCAAATAACTTCAATGTTTAAACATGTCTATCTATTCTTAAATGTTTGTTATCAAATATTAATGAAGTGATGGGTATAATTCTGGTGCCTTGATTTTCTCATAAAAATACCAAATTGAGAAAAGAAATTCCCGTGGAAATATATATATTGGCGGTTGATTGGCTGGTTGGTTGACTGGTGGTTGGTTGCTTGTGTGGAGGATGGGTTTTACGGCATGTCAACCTTTGGGTTATTTTATGCCGAAGACGTTTTTGTTTTATTCATTCTTGTAAAGTATTCAAAACTTCTTTTTTTTTAACTTGTGATCTATTCAACCTATAAATGGGGCCCTAACATATACTACCATTCCGGGTCACAGTGGATCTGGGTGTAATAGCTATGAACAGGTACTCCTTCACCATTAGATGCAGTTTAACGTCCTACCCATGGCATTAAGACCCACAACCAACTCTCGCCCATCCGTCTCGCCTAAGTAAGAGCCAAAGTGGAGTGCTGCATGTCATGGACTGCCCAGTTACTAGGATCTCGTTTTTAAACATCACTGGTCGCCATCCAGGGCCAACAAGTGGCCCCCATTGGGAAATTTTTACTCCAGTCGGCATAGTCCTTTAGACAATATAGGACAAAGAAAACTCTAAATTCAAGTCAGCTGTACTCCACTCTAAAATATGTGTTTGTGTCGCATACTGTCTGTATTTAGATAATGGTTTCTTTTTTTTAAATGGCACATCCACATTCGTGATTTATTTACTACCAAAGTCATCCTTGTAGAAGAACAGTAGTGGTACTATTCAATCAATACCGTAAAATCAAGACAATACTCATCTCCACAGAAAGGATGTGACTAGCGCCCAGTCACCAGACAAAAAAAGACAGACTGTAACCGAATACAGACTCTATACCAACTAACAGAACACAGTCACGAGTGGGATATATATAGATAAAGGCATCCACACTAAAACCGGCAGAAATTTAGAGTCCTGGGAATGAGCTTGGCCAAGTTACATTGTGGAATAGCCCATCCTACTATTTAAACCACCTACCAGCCCTGGATTCTCAGAGCAAATTCAACTTGCAACATAGCTGAATACTGGTCACTCAACACGAATATCAACACATAGCTGGAGGGATGAGAGGGTTCATACCTTTCCCAAAGGTATTAGTCCGAATGTGAACGCAATAGCGCAACTGGATTTCGAACTCGCTTACTACGATGTCACAGTCCAGCACGTTAGCCACGACTCACCCACGGAGACTCTCCCCGAGGAGTTTAGATAATCACCTACTCTCAGCCACCAATCTCATCATCTACGGTGAATCTTTAACCCTCTGACCACTGAGTAGGTTTTAATATCTATGTCACTTTCCTTTATTATTTGTTTCCGTTAAAAGTGGATGTGGTAAGAGAAAATTACCCGTCAAAAATGTCAGACGATCTCGCCGTGGAGAAATATTTAGTTTATTCAGTAAGGATAAAAAAATCACTGTAAATGGCTTGCGATACTACACATCACTCTACAGCAGACACCCAGATACTTAACGTATGTATTTACCCAACCCCTCCACCACGAGCAAGATGCGACACAAGGTTAATTTTCAAGCTGAGTTTAACAAGTTCTTTTTTCCTTCTCCTATACTGGTTGCCATACCAAAACGAAAGAATCCAGTCTTACCCACTATTTACTCCAAGCTGGTGGTAGAATAGCTGGATACATAGATCCATTACTACAGAATAGCGATTTCGATCCTAGTGGTAACCCTTGATGCTTAAAGACGGAATCCTGGTGGCTGAGCAGTCCATAACATTCAACACTCCACTTTGACCCTTACTTAAGCTAGACGGGCGGTCGGAGCGACTCCCTCCGATCAATCGGTTGGTCACGTTAAGCCATAGCACCTATATGATTGTCCCGACGCTATTGCCCTAATGGCAAGCTCCAACCCTTTTATCATATATGTGCTACAAAGCTATGGATCTTAGTGTCCTGGATATGACGCTAAACTGCATCGAGTGGGGAGGTTCCAATTCTGGAGATGAGCTTGAGTGTGGAGTACCCCTTCATCGCCATTACTCCCAGGTCCACTATGACCCGGAGTGGAAGTACCTGTTAAGGTCACATCTATGGGTTAAATAGAAAAAATGAGTTTAGAAAAAATTGAGTGTCTATGAAAACTGAATAAAACAAAAAGTCTTCGGTATAAAATAACCCAACAAGGGCTGACATGCCATAAAATCCAACCAACCAGCCAGCCAATAGTAATGTGATAGCTTCCAAGTGCACCGCACAGAACAATTTGTACCAACTTCAATCTTCTGCAGATGCTCCAACCCAGTAGCCTTATGTCATACTCAGCTAAGTTTAAGATATAATTTAGGGCGTGTTTCGTGGATTGGATCGTTGTGTACGGAGGTCGACTGAAACGTTCATAGACTGACCAAGTTGAAGAAAGAAAACAAACAACAACAAACAACGAAGACGACGCGCTGATAATGGAAGAATATGTTCATTCATGTTTTATCATTCATTCTTCTTTTTTTTTTTTCATTTATCTAGATTTCTTTTTCTCCACATTGAGCATTCTTTTTCTTTCTTTTTTTCTTTCAACACTTTTTCTACATTGAAATTTCTTTCTTTCTTTCTTTCTTTCTTTCTTTCTTTCTTCACATTTATTTTTTCTCTCCATTGAACTTTCTTTCTTCACTGAAGTTCTTTCTTTCTTTCTTTCTTTCTTTCTTTTTTCATTTTGCTATTCAACACACTTTTTCTCTACATTCAAATCTCATTATTTATTCTTTCTTTCTTTCTTTCTTTCTTTCTTTCTTTCTCGATTTACCCTTCTTTCTTTCTTTCTTTCTTTCTTTCACAACAACAACAACGAGCTGGTAATCAAACTCATGTTATTACTATAGGTTGTCTGGTGCTGTAAAAATCCAACCAACCAGCCAACCAACCAAAACTAACGGATGCAGCGTATTTATATAAGTAATCGTTGTTTTCTTGTTTTTTTGTTGGTTTTTTTTGGGGGAGTTGTGTTTTTTGTTGTTGTTGTTTTTGTTTGTTTTTGTTTTTTTCCTCTTTTGTTTTTAAAAGAA
>CM042163.1:1102780-1120280 GCA_023376005.1 Doryteuthis pealeii
AACTTTAAAGGGAATTCCTTCTGAAATTTTACCAATAAGAAATGACGCAAGCCGACATCTTTTCTTTTTTTTTAATTGACAATACCCAAATGTTCTGCATTCTGTCTCCTGTTTGTCAAAGACCGGTTCTTTCAACTAATCCGCCGATTCAGTCGGAATTGGTCAGAATGAAATTGCGCGCCATCAATTTTAGGGTGCACTGCGCATGCGTAATATGACATCGCTGACGGCAGTAGAATCCTTTCGGCCTTTTGTTCGCGAGCACCAAGCGAATGAAATTGCATTTGCAATTATAAATCTGATATCATCCGAATAGCGACGTTCCTTCTTATGAAAGAATCAGTTTACCCCATTTTCTGGGATCTCATCCTCCTCCCCCCCCTTCCACTGTCAACTTCATATCAATCCAGGGGTTTCGATCCCATCTCAAATCCACAAGGGTTACCTTCTAATATCTTTCGTATATCTATGACTTCTGTTTAACGTCGGACGTGTTTTGCTAGTGCTCCTTTCGATTTCTTTTTCTCTTCTTTATTTATTTATTTACTTTTATTTATCTATTTCATTCATTTCATATGAATTATCAATACTAGCAAATGTATGCACCCTCCACCGGGTGCAAGTATCAAAGATTTAATGTAATAAATTATTATGTTAAATTAGAAAAGTTAATGAAACTAAATAAGAAGGCAGATAAAAAGATTTAAAACAGAGGGGGTATAATAAAAAATAGAACAACTGAAACTTCTTTTCTATCACTCCCGTCTTCATTGCTGAATTTTTTTAATTTAACTATTTAGCACATATTTATTAAAATCAATTTTTTAATATCAGAAAATTAGCCTTCCCGTTCACACAACTGTAAAGCGCTAATTTTGTATATAAAAAATACAAATGCATATTATTAGTACTAGCAAATATATGCACCCTTCGGGTGCAAGTATTTAGGTTTTAATGTTATGAAATATTGTATCAAATTATAAACTATTTAGAAAATGATAAACTGAGGGGGTATAATCGAAAAATAGAACAGCTTTAGATTTAACTCTTCCATCATTTTCTTTCACTCCCATCTTTCATTTTTCCTAATTTATTTATTTAGTTAGATTATGAAGTATTTAATAAAATTACAGTTCTTTCGTCTCGTTTGTGGATTTCTTTTAAGATGTATCCCCGAGATCTTTGCCCAGATTCGTTAAGAGAAAACCAAACAATTAGAAATCAATAATACTAAGCGTATATTTATTAAAATCAAATTTTAAATATCAATATGCAAATTAGCCTTCTCGTTCACACTGTAAACCGCTATTTTGTTGACTATATAAATATACTTGCATGTAATTAGCATGTAGATTAATCCACAGTATTAAGAAGATATAGCAATTTTTATCAATAATTGAGGTTTAAACAAAAATAAATTCAAGGTAAATGTGACGTCAATAACTAAGGGAATCGTGACTTGAATAGTGATTTAGTTTCGGTTACAGACAGACAAACACACAATCTCCATTATAATAAGATGTAGATATGGTCAATAATATTAATAATACAAAACAATTTTATAAGTAAAATTATTATTAAATATTAAATATTAAATAAAATAATGGAGAATGAGACGTAAATAAAAAATGGAATTGTTATTCTACGATGGTTCTATCTTGCTCTTTTGTGGCTATTATCTAATCTTGTGTATACTTTTCTGCGTATATTGTCTACCAGCATACCCGTGGTTGTATACAGGTATGCATATCCTCTTTTCTTTGTATACTTCTATCTCACTATCTTCCACATTAGCTTGTCTCTCTCTCTCTCTCTCTCTCTCTCTCTCTCTCTCTCTCTCTCTCTCTCTCTCTCTCTCTCTCTCTCTCTCTCTCTCTCTTCCTTTGTTTTCATAGCTTCATAATTTCAGCATCTCGACGTTTACTGCTCAGGTCGTCACTCTACGGCCTTCAGTAAACAACGCTGACCGGAAGTACTGAATAAGCCGGGTTTGCTCTGTCGGTAGAGCGTTCGGCTAGAATCCACAAGGTTCCTATTTCGATACCGGCCCTCGCCAACTTAGCGTATGAGTAGCACAGGGATCTCTGCGGTAAAGTAAGGTGCTGGCGCTCCACCTCAGATGCAAAAAAAAAAACAATCTCCTTGGTCTAGCGCTAGTGAAAAGGGAATAGACTCCCTCGCTGATTGGCTGATACCGACTTACGGCCACCCTGACGACTTACTGAATAAGCACTCGCACATGAAAGCAACCGAAATTAGAAATAGTCAACAATGGCATATCAAATAATAATAAAGTTTATATATATATATATATATATATATATTATATTTACCAACCCCTCCTCACGAGCAGGATGTGACACAAGGTCAATTTCTTAAGCGGAGTTTAACAGGTTTGAATTCAAAGTTTTCCTTCTTCTATACCGGTTACCTAACCAAGGTTAAAGAGCCCAGTCTGTCCTGCTATTTACCCATATCCTAATATTACAACTAATATTACTTGTGTATATTTCTCTTCCTCCCCCTCTCTTTCTCTTTCTCACTCTCTCTCTCTCTCTCTCTCTCTCTCTCTCTCTCTCTCTCTCTCTCTCTCTCTCTCTCTCTCTCTCTCTCTCTCTCTCTCTCTCTCTCTCTCTCTCTCTCTCTCTCTCTCTCTCTATCTATCTATCTATCTATCTCAGACATACAAACACACACACACACACACACACTCTCTCTCTCTCTCTCTCTCTCTCTCTCTCTCTCTCTCTCTCTCTCTCTCTCTCTCTCTCTCTCTCTCTGTTTTGTATTTCTCTTCCCCACTCTCTCCTCTTCCTCTTCCTCTTCTTCTTCTAATTAATAACTTGTTTGTTTGTTTGTTTGTTTGTTTTTGTATATTAATCTTTTCGCCATCATTCCACCACCCCCTACCACGCCCACACACTTTCTTATCGAGTGACACACACTTCCATTATTTTAGAGCCCCCCCCCCCGATATTATCAGATGATGTCTGTTTATTTGAACGGATTTATTTTCTGTCCCCCCCCCACCAGTTTGCCACAATAAAGATGGCTGCACGTCCTTTGCAAATAGAGCAGTGCAAAATCTCATCATTAAAGAACTTTTCTTATTTCCCCATTTTGGACAGAGCTGAAAGTGAATTAACGTGTTATCAGCATTATTCGGACCATTGTCCGAAAAGAAAGTTCCCAAGTCCGAAAAGAAGGTTCCCGAGTCCGACAAGAAATACCTGAAGAAGGCCGGAGGGCATATCGGCCGAAACGTTGTACAAATAACAATGAAGATGGGGACAATAGTCCGAATAACGCAGATAACACTAATCTTCAAGCCTCATCTCAAACATTCAGAGAAATAATGAATTAACGTGTTTAGATTTAGCACACACACACAACACACACACCAATATTCATACACGTCTTTTTAAACAAAAGGAAAACTAAAGTTACCGGGCTTTATGTTGAACTAGAAGCGATTACCCGGCGTCGCTTAGATAGAGGAGGGGGAGGGCAAAAATGTTAGTGTCGAAGATTCATTATTACTGAATCATGAGTTAGATCCTCGCAGGATGCTCCGTTAAAATCCCTTTGTAAAAAAAAAAGACCGTGCGTTGACCCGGCCTGGTGGGATGTTAGAAAAAAAAGTGTATAGACATTCTGATAAGAAAAATTAAGGTCTTCTATTTAAAATATTAAATACAATAAAAAAGAATTCCATGCTTGTACTATTAAAATTTTATTAATCAAATGTTCATTTTTTGCTCAAAAAGCTCGAACTGTTGATATTTAATGTGTATATACATTTACTTTAGTATTATCTACATTATTAGGACTATTGTCCCCATCTTCATTGTTATTTGTACAACGTTTCGGCCGATATGCCCTCCGGCCTTCTTCAGGTATTTCTTGTCGGACTCGGGAACCTTCTCGGACTCGGGAACCTTCTTTTTCGAAATCGGGAACTTTCTTGTCGTAATCGGGAGCCATACCTGAAGAAGGCCGGAGGGCATATCGGCCGAAACGTTGTACAGATAACAATGAAGATGGGGACAATAGTCCGAATAACGCAGATAACACTAATCATCAAGCCTCATTTCAAACATTCAGAGAAATAGTACATTTACTTTGTTATTAATTGTTTTATTTTTGTAGTTTCCTCCGGACAGACAAACATACACACCAATTTGCCCTTTACATATGTATAGATGAAAAACATTCAACCACGTAAAAATGTACCTATACACTTTCATCACCAAAGAATAATGCTAGTTTTTTTTGTTTTTTGTTTGTTTTTTTTTTGGGGGGGGGGGTTGTTTGGGTTTTTTTTAACTTCTGGGTACACATTCCCCCGATCGCAAGGACAAATTAATTAGGGAAAATTAGTTGATACAAGATATCCTCAAAGCGTGTACGGTGGAATGAGAACAATCTACCCCCGTGGATTGAATGAAAGGGTCGGTTCGAAATTCCCCACAATTCCAAGCACAGACAGCTGTAGGTTAAAATGTTACAAAATACATGTGGATACTAATCCGTGGTTGTGTTGTGTTGATTATCGTACAATAATGATAATCTCTCATCTCAAAAATAAATTTAAAAAATAAGCAATTTATAAATACTGGAAGGTCCTGTGGATATAGCACAGTATAATAATCTAATTTAACGCTCTCTCTCTCTCTCTCTCTCTCTCTCTCTCTCTCTCTCTCTCTCTCTCTCTCTCTGTTGTGAAAGAAACAAAGAAAAAAGAGAACAAGAAAAAACTATCACTCTCTCTCACTGTCTCTGTGTGAAAGAACTAAAGAAAAAGAAAAAGAATATCTCTCTCTCTCTCTCTCTCTCTCTCTCTCTCTCTCTCTCTCTCTCTCTCTCTCTCTCTCTTTGGGTGGATGAGAAAGAACCAAAGAAAAAGAAAAAGAATCTCCCCCTCTCTCTCTCTCTCTTCCTCTCTCTCTCTCTCTCTCTCTCTCTCTCTCTCTCTCTCTCTCTCTACCTTTCTCTTACACTATTTCTTTCTTTCTTATCATATTTTTCTGTGTAACATGTCCTCTTTCTTCCCTTTCTTTCTTTATAATAAAAACGGAATGGTCCATTATTTACTTGAGATGACGACACTCATAAGATATAAGAATTCGGTGGATAGGCGATATTTGATGATCAATATTTATATTTTTGCATTTCATCTTGGACGATTTGGACGGTCCCATTTTTAATCAGAGATTGTTGCAGGATGATAACGGACGGAAGATCAAGATAGCAAACATTATATATATATATATATATATATATAATATATATGTGTGTGTGTGTGTGTGTGTGTGTGTGTGTGTGATGAAAAAATGAATAAAGGAAAGAAAGTATAGAATGGATAATATAGGATATTTTAATCAATTTTACTTACACGTGTTTCGGTCAGGAGTTTATCCATGTGTACATTATTCAAACTATTATTATTTTTAAATAACCAAATGAAATGAAATAATAATAATAGAAAAATGTAGAAATGTTCCGTACACAAAGAAAATTCGACCTTCATCAGAGTAAATCCTTATTTGAAATGAAATTCGTTGGGAAAAGCGGAGAATTTTGAAATGTCGAAAAAGAACTTTTTAAAAAAATTCACGTCCAGACGTGATAATAGTTTGAATAATGTACACATGGATAAATTCCTGACCGAAACACGTGTAAGTAAAATTGATTAAAATATCCTATATTATCCATTCTATACTTTCTTTTCTTTATTCATTCTTTCAACATACCGTCGGATTCACTTCCAGTTTCATTTTACACACACACACACACACACACACACATATATATATATATATATATATATATATATATATATATATATATATATATATATATATGAAGAGAGACTGACTTAATGGAGAAAGCAAAATATCGAGTGAGTCGCAATTTTGACTGTCGTTAAATAATTAACCGGATAAGTCGGGGTTTTGACTGAATGTAAAAGAGCTCAATACGTTAGTAGAGCTGGTTTAGTATTTTCAAAAAGTCTATTCAAGATTCACCGAACTTTTCACTCACCTTAATCGTACATCATGTTACCAAAATATTGGGAAACTTTTCATTCGCCCTAGTTATATATCACGTTACCAAAATATTTCGACATTTTTACTAACATTACCAAAATATTGCAAAACTTTTGATTCAACCTAGTTGTACATCACGTTACTAAAATATTGCAAAACTTTTGACTCACCCTAGTTGTACTTCACGTTACCAAATATATTGCAAAGCTTTTGATTCAACATGGCTGTATATCATATTATTAAAATATTGCAACATTTTTAACTCGCCTTAGTTGTACACCATGTTACTAAAATATTGCAAAACTTTTGACTCACCTTACCCAAATATTGCGAAACTTTTGACTCAACCTAATTGTATATCACGTTACTAAAAATATTGCAAAACTTTTGACTCACTTTACCCAAAATTGCAAAACTTTTGACTCACACTAAAATATTGCAAAACTTTTGACTCACCTTACCCAAATATTGCGAAACTTTTGACTCAACCTAATTGTATATCACGTTACTAAAATATTGCAAAACTTTTGACTCACTTTACCCAAAATTGCAAAACTTTTCTCACACTAAAATATTGCAAAACTTTTGACTCAACCTAATTGTATATCACGTTACTAAAATATTGCAAAACTTTTGACTCACTTTACCCAAAATTGCAAAACTTTTGACTCACACTAAAATATTGCAAAACTTTTGACTCAACCTAATTGTATATCACGTTACTAAAATATTGCAAAACTTTTGACTCACCTTACCCAAATATTGCAAAACTTTTGACTCACCTTACGCAAATATTGCAAAACTTTTGACTCACCTTACCCAAATATTGCGAAACATTTGACTCAACCTAATTGTACATCACGTTACTAAAATATTGCAAAACTTTTGACTCGCTTTAGTAATTAATTTCATTGAAATTCTTGTTATTAACTCTTTTTCTTTCTTTCTTTCTTTGCAGTGGAAATGGCCTCCGATTTTATTCGTCATTTATCGAGTGATCCTTGCCTTCTTCACCGTTGGTTCCTTATCAGCTTTCATTCACACCAACTTACGACTTCCACATAACTTCATGGCCTACATGACAAGTTGGAGCTACGTCCTCCTCACTCTCCACTTTAATTGGTCCGCCATTATTGTCTTATATCATTTTTGCTGTGACTATTGTCTACCTAACGAGCGATACCAAGAAGACAGTGCCGCCTTGAAAAGTGTCTCTTCGTCGTCCTGTTCTCCGTCGCACAGCACTGACCACGAAATGAGCAATTGCAGTGAGCCGTGCCACATCGGCGACGCCATGAACAACTGTATTTTCCCCGGACCACATACTACGAACAATCGCGGCGAAAATCCAATCGACGACGTTCAGCACCGGAGCCCGTTAAAGCTAAACCTTCCAAGCGGCGACGGTGGCGGGTTGACAAGCAGTAATGGGTGTACGCTCCCGGGGGATCACCACTACATAGCTGTAAACGGAAGTGGGGATTCTCTGACCATGTCAAAGACAATGGTCACCGGGGGTTCTTCTGGATCTGGAGCAAGCCAAGACCAGACCCGATGGTATATGAAGATTTCTTGGTTTTTGTACGAGACGATATCTTTATCGCCATTATTGTGACTGTTGTGTATTTTGTGGCTATCTACCCTCGGCTGAATGGTACGAATTCCTTTGAGGATATAAGCGTTCACGGTATCAATACCGTTCTGGTTTTCTTTGAGCTGGTTATTGCTGCCTATCCTGTTCGACTCTTACACGGAATATATACGATTATATTCGGACTGCTTTATATAATTTTCAGTTTGATCTATTGGTCGCAAGCACCATTCAAGAACATCATCTATTTTGACATGTTGGACTGGAATCGGCCAGCCAACGCCATCATCCTTGTTTGTGTTCTGTTGCTGATCGTCATACCATTTCTACAGACAGTGGTATTTCTTCTCTACAAATGCCGGTTACGTTGCTACCGCAAAATTTATAAAGAAAGTTATACGACGTGATTCTAGGAATTACGTGGTGGTTGACATAGTTGCGTCTTTCCTACCGGTCAACGACTGGTGAACGTTTTTAAAAATTGAAAATAAATAAAGAAAATGTGAATTCTAATTTCTATGGCAGGCAGGCCCTTCCTATCAAGAAGATTGGCGCAACACACTCTTTCTCGTTGCAACCCTACATTCAGCTTCATACTGGACTGAGCGTGTCCTGGGCATGACGTTAAACTGCATCTAATGGTGAAGTTTCACTTCTGGAGCTCTGGGGAGTGTGGAGTACTCCTTCATTGCCATTACTGCCAGGTCCACTCTGACCCGGAGTGGTAGTACCTATTAGGGTTCCATCTATGGGTTAAATAGAAAAATGAGTTTTAAAAATGTATTTAAAAAATTGAGTTAAAAAAAGAATTTTTAATACCCATCAATAATGAATAAAACAAAAACACTTCGGCATAAGATAACCCAACAAGGGTTGACATGCCGTAAAATTCAACCAACCAGCCAACCGGACAAAGCTGAATAAATAGCTCTATTGGTGTGTGTGCATCTTTATCGGATATTGTTGCCCACTTCTCTACGGAACCAATAATGGCTTTCAAACTCTGGATTTTGAATAATTATTTTCAAAGCAGGAAGGCGGGCCCTACCTGCAAGAAGGATTGGCACTATACAGTCTTTCTAACTCAGATCCCCCGCTCCATTTGGCTTTTATTTAATAAATAAACCGATTAAATATATCTACAACAGTAAGTCTATATTGAGTCGGCCCTGTGGTTAATATAATTGCTTACTTTCTAAGGGACCCCAGCCGTCAGAATTCGAACTCAGGTTTTTAAAATAAATATTTTTAAGGCAAATAGATCCTTATACCCAGGTTAAAGCGCGGTAAGGGTAACCTGAAACCGAACTTTTTTAGAATCACTGACAGAATATGCGCCCTCCGGACGTAAGTATTTAGCTGTAATAAGGGACCGGGTTAGCCCAGTCGGTATAGCGTTCGGCAAGACAACCACAAGGTTCCTAGTTCGATACCGGTCCTCGCCAACTCAGCGTATGAGTAGCACAGGGATCTGTGCGGTAAAGTAAGGAGCTGATGGTAGGTGTGGTGCTCCACCTCAGATGCTAAAACAATCTCCTTGATCTAGCGCTATTGAAAAGGGGATAGACTCCCTCGCTGACTGGCTCATACCGACTTTAGGCCGCCCCGAAATGAATATAATGAAATATATTAAACAGTCCATATCATTAGTGCATTTAAAATCCTGCAATGTTTTTTTATATCTTATTATAATGGAGATTGTGGTTCTGTATAACTATATTACTACTCATTTCACTGTTCCCTTAGTTATTTACATCATATTCTCCATGATTTTATTTTTATTTTAACCTCAATGAATAATAAAATTGTTTTACATTATTAAAACTGTTGACCATATCTACATACTAATAATACGCAATTGTATTTATATATACAACAAAATAGTGGTTTACAGTGTGAATGGAAAGGCTAATTTGCATATTGATCTTAAAAAATTGATTTTAATAAATATATGCTAAGTATTATTGATTTCTAATTGTTTGGTTTTATCTTATTGAATATGAGCAAAAATCTCGGGGTTAATCTTAAAAGAAATTCATTAAGAAGAAGAAATAATTGTATATTATTCTTTACTTCCTATTTTAAGTAAAGAGTTTAATTAGGAAAATTTACCAATGAAAGACGGGAGTAATGGAAAGTGATGGAAGAGTTAGTTTCAAAGCTGTTCTATTTTTCGATAATACCCCCTCTGTTCCAAATCTTTTTATCTGCATTCTTATTTAGTGTTATTAGCCTTTCTAATTTAACATGATATTTTATTATATTAAAACTTAAAAACTTGCACCCGGAGGGTGCATAATTTGCTAGTACCAATAAGAAATAAAGGTTTACATAATACCCTGTGTTTAATTTGCATACTGGTATTGATAACAACGAGTTTAATAAGTAATTACTTGGTATTAATGATCTCTAATATTATTGTTTTATTCTTCAATGTATTAAATTCAATCCTATGAATGGTTTTATATATTTATTTACTCAGTGTGGCTTAGATGCAGCACAAGGCCAGAATTAAAAGGTACCCCGTGAGACTCGAACCCACAAACAATGGTTTTGCTAAACTAGCTTGCTAACCATTCCATCACATAAGGTGCCCTGAATTGTTTTATATAGAAACCAATTGAAATATAATTGAAATAAGCGTAATCTTTTTATATACGTTCTTATATAATTCATTAGTCTTTCTAAATGTTTTATTGTCCTCGCCCGGAAGACGGAACTTCCGACAAAAAGACAAAGAGATTTATAAAATATATATTTAAAAAAATGGGAAAACGAAAGGAGGCTTTCCGGTCAAGGAAGCAGGGAGAAGATAAAGAAATATATAACAAACGTCCGTTATCAGATCAAAAGATAAAAATGCGTAGGCATATTAGCGGATGTAAAAACCAGATAAAAAGATAAAGATGCGTAGGCGTGTCGTCAATACAAAAGCCAGAGGGTTTTTTTAAGTTTAAACTTATATAATGAAAACTACATTAAACTATTTCAACTTATTTCTGGTCAAAATAATCAATAAATTCTTTCATGATGATTTGGAATACAATTTTTCTTTAAAAAGAAAATGGCGAAGTAATGGTTTTCAATTTTTTCCAGCAGATAAATTAATATGATTATTTGTCTCCTTGTTACAGTGTTATGATTTTAGTAAAAAAAAAAATTAATAAAAATAAAATCTGGCCCGTTTACCAAAACTTTTTTTTCATTCCCCAGTGATACTTGCATTGGAAAAATAAGGTATTAAATAGTTCGGCTACGGGTTACCGTTAACGCGCTTTTAACCTAGGCCATTACAACTTGAACATTTTGGTGCAACACGATCTTTCTACACTATGTAAATCTCCCCCTCCCCCAACAAACACATACGCTACACACGTTTGGTCTAGTGCCGATTTAAGATAAATATTGTAAATATTTGTATGATGTGATCAAAACTTCATTCATTGAAATATTCAACATTTTCTTCTTCTTTGAATTCTTCTTCTTCTTCTTCTTTCTTCTTCTTCTTTCTTCTCTTCTTCTTCTTCTTCTTTGAATTCTTCTTCTTCTTCTTCTTCTTCTTCTTTTGCATTCTCCTTTGTATTCTTCTTCTTCTTCTTCTTCTTCTTCTTCTTCTTCTTCTTCTTCTTTTTCTTCTTCTTCTTTGCATTCTCCTTTTATTCTTCTTCTTCTTCTTCTTCTTCTTTTTCTTCTTCTTCTTCTTTCCCTTCTTCTTCTTCTTCTTCTTTGCATTCTCCTTTGTTCTTCTTCTTCTTCTTCTTCTTCTTCTTTCTTCTTCTTCTTCTTCTTCTTCTTCTTCCCTTCCTCTTTCCTCTTTCCCTTCTTCTTTCTTCTTTTTTCTTCTTGCTTCTTCTTCTTCTTCTTCTTCTTCTTCTTCTTCTTCTTCTTCTTCTTCTTCCCTTCCTCTTTCCCTTCTTCTTCTTCTTTTTCTTTGCATTCTTCTTCTTCAAGTCATTCCTTTTTCTTCTTGAATTCATTTTGTAAATATTTCAACTGAACATTTTATAATTCTTTTTTCACAGGTGAATCTCTTTCTTTTTCTGGTTTTTGTAAATAAATCAATGGGAAAATTTAATTGGCTTTTTTATTTTCTTTATCTCATATGAAATATTATTGATAGTCCATTCGCTTTTTTGTTTGTTTGTTTGTTTTGCTTTTACTTTTTACTTTTACTTTTGTGCTTTTTGTTTGTTTGTAATTATTGTTATTGTTTTGTTCTCATCTGTGTTTCGTTTTGTTTATTTTCATTTTTTTTTTTTTTTCATTTCTTTATTTTTTAACTTTTTTACTTTTGTACACATTTTTTGACTTTTGTTATTTTCTTGTGTTCCATTCAGTGGTGATGAGTCGGAGTCGGCAATTTGGGCAAGTGCCGGCAAAATTTGTAGGCGAAGAGCAATATTTTTAAATGCTTTTTTTTTTTTGCAACTGCGTGAGTGGTTGAGCGGCACAATTTTGAATGGCAATATCTGGAATCTCTGGTGCAGTGACTGCGAGCACTTCGGGTGGCCAGATTGGATGCCTTCGTTAGGTCCGTCAGTGCGGTGCAGAGTGGCATCCGCTCTCCTGGCACCCCTCCTGCAGTTGGTTGCTCGGAAGTCACACTGTGTTCCTGGATAGATGCAAAGTCTGCAGACGCGCTTGTGTAACATGTGCAAGACTTGTCAAGCTATGCTGAAGTCGCTCCGATCTCTTTTGTTCCTGTATAAGGGGACGATTAGTTTTAGATAATAATACGACGATATTGCATGAGGGAGTTAACTAGACGACTAAGAAGTCCGTAAACCGAGTGCTATGTGGCCACATGACCAGCACACTTTACTTTGGCACTTACTGGGGCTAGAAGGTCGGAAAGGCCTGAATTGATCAATAAGCCGGCCATGCAGCTTATGAGCTGCTTATAAATTAACTCCCCCGTGCACTAAAGGTTGCTTCTCACGGCTAATAGGTGAAGGATCTTACTCCTCTACAGAGATGCAGCCGGCGTATTCTACAGCACAGTCGGTAATACAATACAAATAAACCAAACCTGTAGCTGTCGCCTTTGAGTGCGCCTAATAGTTAGATATATTTATTTTTTACCCTAAAAATATACCCTTAAATTTGGACAGTGTAAGGGAAACAACTCTGTTAGGGTCTGATAAGCAGGGATCAACAGGGCCTGAATTGCATTGTGGGAATATCAACAGGTTTCCTTAGGGCAAAATAGGGACTTCCGCCTGGCTGATGCAGCAAAAAGGTTGTGTGGAAAATATCGTCCTAAAATTAGAACTTTAGTCTTTTAGTTAGTTCTCGGTACTGGTACGGCGCACAGGTATGTTTCTTTCCAATTTTCCCGTGAAGTTGCTGGCATTTGTTAAAGACCCCTTTTGTAAATTAGTAATTGTTTTATACCCCATTTTATTTCTGTATTTCACGGTGTTTGGAAGTAAATAAAATCTTCTACGTTCAACATCAGTCGTCTTCGTGTCATCAATACATCACCAGAAAATATTACCAGGGAACTGCTACAAAACCTCTATCCCTCTATCTCGACAGTATTCTTCACATTTGACATTGGGCAAACACCCACCCATTTTTTCTGAAAGTGTTACATAATTTATGATACTATATATACGTATAAAAGACGCATACGTGGAATCCATACTTCAATATAGGCTTGGGGAGTAAACCCCGAAAACAAATCAGGAGCCGGAGTCCCTAATGTGGTGTGATGCTGAAATCCAATGCTACCCATCAACTCCTGCGACACAACCGTTGCCAAACCGCATTGGTACCTTACCTTTCCTTTGGATCACAGCGGCAGTGTGGAGAGGGGGGATTTGCTGCATGGGCAACAGCCTATCCTCCATGCAAACCCGCCCAGGCCATGTAGTTCAAAGAAAAAAAACTTTGACACTGCTCCATCGTCTCTATCAACGACGATAATAAATAATAATAGATAATAATGTTACATAATCATTAGCTACCTAATGATTATGACAATAGTGTAGAAATCATATTAGTACAGCTGATGGCCTTGAGAGTGAGTGACAATGCTTGACCTCACTCTGACCTTGCCTTGCGGGATAGACCGTGAGAATCGGAAGGCAATAGAAGGCCCCCTTCCGTTTTAAGGAGTAAGCAACTCAGTCAGTTAGAACGTAGAAGCGAAGCTAGCAAGATGTGAGTCTCACTGTGTGATTGTCTGGTCTGGGGGATCTACGAATAAAGTAACATCATCGTAAATTGAAGTCTTGTGGTTGTTACTAAAAGCTAACAATGGCACAAGGCTTCTGATAAGGAGTGATCCTCAACAGAAACCAGACCCGGAATCCCAAGAAGACCAGACCTTAGAAGATATACCAGATCCGGCCAGAAGAATAGACGACA
The DNA here is from genome assembly GCA_023376005.1 of Doryteuthis pealeii. NCBI lineage: Eukaryota > Metazoa > Mollusca > Cephalopoda > Myopsida > Loliginidae > Doryteuthis > Doryteuthis pealeii. Next base: position 1,116,794 of record CM042163.1, read on the forward strand.
GGGTAAGAAGTAAGAGAAGTATATAACATATAGATATTTAGTGCCGGTAAAGAGGTATGCAATATATATCTATTTGGTACCGTGACGACGCCGCTACGTTACAATAATTCGACGATTAGTTTTAGATAATAATAGACGTTTTAGTAATAATACGAATTCGCTTTTCCAGTTGTGCAGGCCTCACTTGCAGACTTTCTTCGTACCAAAATTGCCACAGCCCAAATGACACAGCGAGCTCTTTTCATACTATGGTTCTCCGTCGACATAATTTGCATAGTTACCGCCACACTCACACCACGGACGAGACAGAACGAGACCACACCTTATAAATCAGCCCGTCATTGACGGCCACGTTTCTTTAGTTTAGTTCAGGCAAAAACCTGACAAGCCAAGTAGATGCGTATCGCCGAAGGTAAGTCCTCATTCACTACACTCCTCCCTGATCTCATGATCACACAGGTGACAATGAGGGGGCGACCGCCTTGATGAGCACTTCTTCGTAGGGACGGAGGAGACTCCTCCGGTGGCAACACTTCTGCGTCTATGTTCTGCAGGTCCGAGTCATTCTTGGTGTCATCACCGCCGTCGTTATTGTCTGACTCTGTCCCTACATCTTCGGATACAGGAAGTGAGTCGTCCGACCACCACACGTACAGCATCGGTGTCTCTGATCATTCCGTCAACTCGTCCATTACCGAATCTGGTGGTACACCGTCCGTTTGGGGGTTTGACCCAGACCAGATCACCTATCTTATACGGTTCTTCTGTATCTATCGGAATCTCCAGCACTTGGTCTATCCCCTTTATCCGCTGCCCATGTCTGTAGATCCCATTGACCTCTGGCCGTGACGTTGTACCAGTACACAACCTTCTGCACGAAGCACTGCGTCCTGGGTGCTATTCTTTTAATGGTACTGTGACACGGCTCCGCTATCCCGTTACCCTCTGGAGCGTACGTGCCTCTGTGCCGCATTCGCACTCCCCATTCGACCGAATCTGGTGGTACACCGTCCGTTTGGGGGTTTGACCCAGACCAGATCACCTATCTCATACGGTTCTTCGGTATCTATCGGAATCTCCAGTACTTGGTCTATCCCCTTTATTCGCTGCTCATGTCTGTAGATACCGTTGACATTGTTACATCGTCTCTGGCCGTGACGTTGTACCAGTACACAGCCTTCTGCACGAAGCACTGCTATTCTTTTAATGGTACTGTGACACCGCTCCGCTATCCCGTTACCTTCTGGAGCGTACGTGCCTCTGTGCCGCACTCGCACTCCCCATTCGGCCGCTAAGCCCCGAAAGTCTCAGCTGCAGAAAATCGGTGCGTTGTCCGTCAGTATCTCAAGGGGGGAGGGGCGTTCACAAAAGACAGATTTTAGTTGTCGTACAGCAGACAATGCATCCTGGCGCACCATATCAACGATAGGAAATGATTGCCGTCATAGTTGGTCCCATCCAAGTCCAGTCGCCACCAGTTCCTGTCCACCTCGTGTTTACCCTTCTTCCACCGGATTGGGATAGGGTCCAACCGCACAGCACTCCTCGCAGTCTCGTATGCCCGACCTGAGCATCGCCTTAGGAAAAGACAAAGACATAAATGATGGTAGAGAAGAGAAAAAAGAAAGGAAAAATAGAAATTGGTTGCGGAATCAAAAGAGAAAGAAGAAAAAAAAATAAAGTTAACAGAAATTATAAAATAAGGGACTTAAGAAAATAAATGAAAAGAAGAAAAAAAGAGAAAAAGAAAGACTAATAAATGTGTATTCGAATATCTATCTTATTATAAATGGAGATTGTGTGTTTTTCTGTCTGTAACCGAAACTATATTCCTACTCAAGTCACAATTCTCTTAGTTTTTATCTAAACCTCAATTATTAATAAAATTGTCTTACATTATTAATACTGTTAACTATGTCTACATACTAACAACATGCAATTATATTTATACATACAATAAAATAGCGGTTTACAGTGTGAACGGGAAGGCTAATATGCATATTAATATTAAAAAAATCGAATTTAATAAATATGTGCTTAGTATTATTGATTTCTAACTGTTTGGTTTTATTTTAATGAATATAAGCAAAAATCTCTTCAATGAATCTTAAATGAAATCCATTAACAAGATAAAATAACTGTCATTTTATTCTTTACTTCCTCTTATAACTAAAATACTTAAATTAGAAAAATAACAATGAAAGACGAGAGTGATGGAAGAGTAAGTTTCAGTTGTTCCATTTTTTATTATACTCCCTCTGTTTCAAATCTTTTATTATACTCCCTCTGTTTCAAATCTTTTTATCTGTATTCTTATTTAGTTTCATTAACCTTTCTAATTTAATACAATATTTTATTACATTAAAACTTAAATACTTGCACCCGGAGGGTGCATATATTTGCTAGTTACATGTAATGAAACAATAAAGGAAAGAAAAAGAAAGAAGGAAAATCAATGGTGAATAAGAAAAAAAGAAAGAGTCACGATGGATAGAAGAAGAAAAAGAAACAAAAGGCAAAGATTGAAAATGAACGTAGAGAGAATGAAGAAAAAACAAAAATAACACAAAATATAAATTTTTGAGGAACCAAAGAAGACGAAGGAAGAGGAAAAATCGAACAGTGAATACGAAGAACAATAAGAGACTTTAGAAAACGAATGAAATAAAAGTGAGTTGTGCTCAGAATGCCAGGATGCCCGTTCTTTTTATGTATGGCGCGAATCTGCTCGTTGGTTAACTGGCTCGTTAGGGCGGCGCATGCCGATGGTTCTGACCCTTGCTTCAGCATATTAACCCATCTCTTTAGCACTCAAGTTAACTTATCAGCCAGATCCCTCTCCGATGTGGTCAGTTTGAGGGCGACTGCCAGACAGTACTTCTCAATTAGCTTCTGGAGTTTCGACAATCGTCTGTTCATGAGCATCTCGCTCGAGGCTTTCGTCTTCACTCGGGTTTTGCCTGTCAGCGTGTTCGTCAGACAGTGGTACACGCACAATGAATCAGTGTACGGGTACAGCACCTCAGCTCGTCACTGTAATGTGAGATTAACACCTTTCAGCGTGGAAACTAATTCTGCCAGGTTAATATGCTGAGCATCGTCCGTTTGTCGGAGCCAGCATGCATCTTTCGGAATAATACCACAGCTCGAAGAAAGGGAAGTAAAATGACATGCGACACAGAAAAAATATAACAAGAAAGAAATAAAGTAGGGGAAATATAGAGAGAGATGAGTGAGTCTGCGGAAGCGATAATGCTAATCATAAGAACAAGATGAAAAGAAAGAAAGAAAGAAAGAAAGAGTGATGATTAAATCAAGATTATTACACTTTTTACATATTAAACTATTTTACAATGGCTCTTAAGTAAACATATGAAACGTTGTATTAATAATTGAATTATCATACTGTGGTATATCCACAGGTCCTGCTAGTATACAAATAAATACTTGCAAAATCGCCCTCTTTCGAAGAAATAAGACTTATTAG
>CM042163.1:1125280-1130280 GCA_023376005.1 Doryteuthis pealeii
AATGAAACGGTGTAATTCCCCCAAGATGAAATGCAAATCCTGATTATCTGCTGTTGCTTATCCGCTGAATTCTTTTTTATTATAAATGTCATCATTTCAGTGAAATAATGGACCATTCTGTTTTTATTATAAAGGGAAAAAGGACATGCACCATAGAAAAAATATAAGAGATATATTTATATTTACTTGTGAATTAAGTGTATTGATAAGTAAGTATACTATGTTGTGAAACAAATTTTAGTTGTGTAAAACAAATGTTATTTTTTGTTTTCATCTTCTTTTCCTAATTAGACCACCACAGACTGTCTACCGCCCTGTCGTCTGTGGCGTTAGAATGCACCGACTGCACCTCTGCAGAGGAGTAAGACTCCCCCAATGGGGCCGCCTGTTGGCCGTGGGTGGCGACCCGTGATGCTTAAGGATAGAGCCCAGGTGGATGAGCAATTCATGACATGCAATACTCCACTTTGGCCCTATCTTGGCTAGACGGGCGGTCGGAGAGGCCCCCTCCGATCAATCAGCTGGTCACGTCAAGCCCTAGCACCTATATGATTTTCCCAACCCTATTGCCCTTATGGCAAGCCCCAACCCCTTTTTATCATATGGGTGCTAGAAGGCGGTGGCTGCGGGTCTACATGTCTTGGGAATGACGTTAAACTCTATCTGATGGTGAGGTTCCAGTTTTGGAGGTTTGGGGAATGTGGAGCACCCCTTCATCACCATTGCTCCCTGGTCCACTCTGACCTGGAGTGGTAGTACCTGTTAGGGTCCCATTTATGGGTTAAATAGAAAAAAAGGTATTTATAAAAAAATTGTATTATCCATTAAGAATTGATTTATTTCAAAATTTTATCGGCATTAAATGACCCACTGAGGTTGATATGCCGTAAAACAAAACAAACCAAACAAACCAAACCAAACAGACTGTCTATTCGTTGGCTCGTCGTACGCAACAGCGACATTTTCGTGATGATCATCATTGAATGTAAACTTCTTACATACCAAAGTTCACGTAAAGGTCAAATCGCCGACGTGATTAAGGAGCAAGGAAAAGTAGTCACTGCGATAAAAAAAAGAAAACAAATGACCCCGACTAATTGTGTTTTTTATTATCTCCACTGACAGGAGAGCTTTAAAACAATACAGACAAAACGAGATGAGGCATTTTAAAAACTAACAAGAATATGCACCCTCCGAGCGTAAGAATTTAAATCTTAGGTTTGGTTTGGTTTGGTTTTACGGCATATCAACCTCGGTGGGTCATCTAATGCCGATAAAGTCTTGAAATAAATCAATTCTTAATGGATAATACAATTTTGTTTATCAACTCATGTTTTTCTATTTAACCCATAGATGAGACCCTAACAGGTACTACCTCTCAGAGTGGACCAGGGAGCAATGGTGATGAAGGGGTGCTCCACATTCCCCAAACCTCCAAAACTGGAACCTCACCATCAGATAGATTTTAACGTCATTCCCAGGACATGTAGACCCTCAGTCACCGCCTTCTAGTACCCATGTGATAAAAAGGGGTTGGGGGTTGCCATAAGGGCAATAGGTAGGCTTGGGAAATCATATAGGTGCTAGGGCTTGACGTGACCAGCCGATTGATCGGAGGGGGCCTCTCCGACCGCCCGTCTAGCCCAAGATAGGGCCAAAGTGGAGTATTGCAAGTCATGAACTGCTCATCCACCTGGGTTCTATCCTTAAACATCACGGGTCGCCACACACGGCCAACAGGTGGCCCCATTGGGGGAGTTTTACCCCTCTGCAGAGGTGCAGTCGGTACATTCTAACGGCCCAGCCGACAGGGCGGCCTGATACTTTTTGAATGGGTTTTGACGTAACATGATATTAAACAGGTGCGTCACCCTCCACACACCCCAGATCTGACCCCATCAGATTTGTCTTTCTTAAACAGAAAATCCAATTTAAGGTAAACATTTGAGAATGTAATGGCTATTAAAATAAGACGTAACGTAATTTGATAAAATATCAAGAGAAATTACAGAAGTGATTTAACCAAAGGAAAACTCGCTGGAATAAATGGTTCCAATAGCAAAAGCAATATTTCAAAGAAAATTAATGTCTTCTACAAAGACACTCAAGCAATAGTACTGATGGTGACACAGACTACTTTTTGCATAGTTGCTGGAGTCCTACAAGGAGATACGTTAGCACCATATATATTTATAATAATTATGGAAGTGCGTGGTGTAATGGTTAAAGTCATGGGAAATGGACTCGTCGCCCCGAGTTCAAATCCTGGATGTGGTAATTGCATTTCACTTAACACTAATACCCTTGGGAAAGGTATGAATTCTAATCTCCCTCCAGCTATGGATAAATAGTAGGGGAGACCAGGCTCTTTAACCTTGGTTAGGCAACTGGTCTAGGAGAAGGAAAAGTCTGAATTCAAACCTGTTGAACTCCGCTTAAGAAATTGACTTTGTGTCACATCCTGCTCTTGCGGAGGGGTTGGTAAATATATATATATATATATATATATATATATATATATATATATATATATAATAACATTCAGTTTATCTCAGTCAGTAGAGCAACCAGCTCGGAGCAATAAGGTTCCAGGTTCAATACCGGCCCTCACCAATTCACTGGGTGATTAGCACGGCTTGGTGGTCTGTGGTAAAGTGGAGAGCTGATGGTAGGTGGGATGCTCTATCACAGATGCAAAAAACAGTTCCCTAGTCTAGCGCTTGGGAAAAATGGATAGACCCCCTCGCTGTCCTGCTGATACTGACGAATTTACTTACTTTACTTTTATGTACTTCGAAGATCATTAGCATGTGATATTCCACAGAGTCAATTTCGGATACGGACTACGCAGATCATCTGGTACTTCTTGCAAATACACCTACACAAGCCTGTTACATAGCCTGCAGAAGCCAACAGGGAATATCGGTCTTTGTGTGAACTCCGATAAAACAGAGTTCATGTTTTAAAAATGGAGGCATCTCCACACTTGACGGTAAGCCTCTAAAGCCTGTAAAACAACTAACGTACCTAGGTAGTATTATCTCGTCCAAAGAAAGCATGTCAAGACGGGCATACCTAGAAATAGGTTGTATGTTAAGAAGTCAAACAACCCAAATTCAAACAGCTAAAATAGAAAAGAAAGATGTACATGTTTTCCTGGATTTAGCGAACGTATTTGGCACCGTTCCACATTCGAGAATGCGGAACGGCGTTTTAAATTCTTCCACTTAATCCAATCAATTTCCAACTTGCTTAAAATATATTTTAACGACATTCAGTTTGTTAGATAATTTGTGGGTTGCCTACGAATTATGTATTGTAGTGTAGTGTGGGGATTAAAATCAAAATAAAAAATCTAAAAATAAAAAATAACCATTTTTTACGAAAGCCAGGAAATACTCTCCGAGTATGTGAAAGAAAAAAGACCCACTTCTGACTACCAAGATAATCTCTCGGCCATTCGGATCAGGGTCTTAACTGGAACCAGACACTATTACTGGACAGGAATAAATTTCCCCTCGACCGGTTGGCTATGACCCATGAATAAAGCCTGAATCCTAAAAATACCTTTTGTCTTTATCTCTTCCTTTTCTTTCCTTTAATTCCTTCTCAACGAGACGCCGAGAAAATAAGTTAGATGAGAGTTGTTGCGTATTTCTTGATTGTGTTGAAGTAGACCTTTTCTACTTTCATGTAGCTTTGAGTAAGTCAGAGTTATCTGTAAAGAATCCTATTTTGAATAATTGAACAAGGCTGCAAATGGAACAAATAATTGTCGGTAAATATTGTTTGATTCATTGATTGATTGATTTTAACGGCGTGTCAACTCGTCTAGGATTATTTTATGTCTAGAGGTTAGGAAATCGCGTTCATTGTATGTTTATATTTATATTTTTCATGTAGCCGTTTCAAGGGGCTGGTTTAGCACCTGTATTGGTAATCGCAAGGTTCTAAGTTCAATACCTGTCCCCGCCAACTTAGCTTATGAATAGCACAAATTGGGTAATCTAATCTGTGCGGTAAAGTGAAAAGCTGATGGAAGGCGTGGCATTGCACTCCAGCAAAACAATCTCCCTGGTTTAGAGCTAGCGAAAAGGGTATAGACTCCCTCACTGTCCGACTGATATCGACCATAAGCTACTACGCCAACAACTTAGTTGTTTCTAAGGAGTTTTTTTATTTGTTTTTTGGGGGGTGGGTTTAAACTCAGTTCTATGGTCTATGAATAATTTCCAAACAAATCTATTTAACCTATAGATGGTACCCTAACAGGTACTACCACTCCGGTTCAGAGTGAACCTGGGAGCAATTTTAATGAAGAGGTAACACTCCACAGAACCCCAAAACAGGAGTCTCACTATTAGATGTCATACCCAGGATGCTCCTTTCTTTCGTTCGTTCTTTCTTTCATTCTTTCTTTCTTTCGTTCGTTCTTTCTTTCTTTCTTTCTTTCTTTCTTTCGTTCTTTCTTTCTTTTGTTCTTTCGTTCTTTCATTCTTTCTTTCTTCCTTTCTTTCTTTCTTCCTTTCTTTCTTTCGTTCTTTTTTCTTTCGTTCTTTCTTTCTCTTTTTTCATTCTTTCGTTCTTTCTTTCTTTCTTTCTTCGTTCTTTCTTTCTTTGGTTCTTTGGTTCTTTCATTCTTTCTCTCTTTCTTTCTTCCTTTCTTTCTTTCTTCCTTTCTTTCTTTCTTTCTTTCTTTCATTCTTTCTTTTGTTCTTTCGTTCTTTCTTTCTTTCTTTCTTTCCTTCGTTCTTTCATTCTTTCGTTCTTTCTTTCTTTCGTTCTTTCTTTGTTTCTCGTTTCAGCTTCCACTTTTTCATTTTCCCTCTATTTTCTTCTTCTTCGGTAGATTTTCTTTCTCATCACTTTAAAAAAATATTTCTTCGATGATGATGATCCTCTTATTTTCAAACAATTGTATTTTTCATTTTAACTTCAAAATGTAACTTCTTTCTTTCTTTCTTTCTTTCTCTCTTTCTTTCTTTCTTTCTTTCTTTGCT
>CM042163.1:1135280-1160280 GCA_023376005.1 Doryteuthis pealeii
TATAAGAATAAGTTTTACTTTTAGATATATCAATATGTTGTATAGCTCTTTATACATTATATGTGGTTGAATTCTTACTGAGTAATATACTTAAAACCATTACCACAATTAACTTACATTTAACTAAGTGTTGTTGTTTCAATTTCAAGATATAAGACTAATTAACTAGATATAAAAGAATCTATATGTGTTTAAAACTCTGATGAGGTCCTTGATATTGTTTCATTTTAATATGTCGATGAGATACTTTAAATAATCTCTATCTAAAGTTATCCTAATATACTAATTTATATGTGATAGTGTAAGAATACTATATGTTTACATTGAACTTTCGCAGAATCTTTTCTAATTTATTGTTACTAAGCTATGATTATTATAATTTAATATATTTAGTTAAAAATTTTTAGTGGCGTGCTCTAGATTGTGTGAATAGGTCTATAAGCCTATAGAATATATCATAACGTGATTCTTGCATATTTTGGTGTAATATTAGTCCAAAAATTCTGTGTCAAATGCCGTGCCATAAATGTGTACTTGAAGCTTGAAATATATATGGTAAATTCTATCGAATGTCCTCAGTGCATTATTATTATGTGTGGATTATACGTTGCAGAATTCTTCATGACCGACCCATGTATAAACTATATAATGTTTATAAATGTTATGTCAAAATTCCTATTTAGGTCCGGTACTTTGAGATACTTTGTGTGATATAGTACCTCTAGATTTACTTAACAGAGATGCCCGGATTATTAGTGCTATTATTAGTTTACTTTGAAAACCATATAACTACATTATTTGTATTAAAGAATAGTTACTTGAAACTTAATTGTTTTAACAAGGCATTATTATATTAGTAACGTAAAACCATATTAACTACATTATTGTGTATTATAGGGAAAATAGTTTACTTGAAACCTATTGTTTTACTAAGGATTATTATTATTTAGTAACTTAAAACCATATAGATCTGAGCAAATAAAGTCAATTCTTTATTTTTCCCGGTGTATATCTTAAAAGGTAGATTAGTACTCTTGAATACTATAATTGTTTACTAAGGCATTTGATTGATTTAATAGTGTAGTTACTATTAAAATAACAGTGAGTATATGTACGAATTCTTTATTTAGGAAATGTTAATTGTTAGAGAGATGATATACTCTATTTATAATCATTAGCTATATTGTAATACTCAAATTTGAGCTATAGGTATATTATAAGTTATTATTTTAGTTACTCTCGTAAATATCCAATATTTATTTGCTGGCTCATAACTTTACAGAGCTCTAGTCTCTGATTATATGTTGACATTAGTTTTTATCTTCATTAGTATTTACCTTTTCTATAAAATGGTATTGAAATTAAAGGGTAGCGCTAATAATAGTATTATGACTTAGTTTAGCGTAGTGGAAGACCATCTGCTAATATACTACTATAACTCTTGTAACCTCTAAGAAATAGTTACTATATAGAAACTATATAATTTGTGATTGAGTGATATGTAGAGTATCCTAAATCTTATTATCACTTGTAAAAATATAGTTTAACTCCGTGAAACCATATGATAGTTACCTTACGCCTCATTTATTAGATCAAATTAAAGACATCAGTTAATATCCTCGCACCACACCAATCACAATGTTTTCTTTTTAACTTTCTAGGCATTTAAATAACTATAGATTTTATATTGAATAACCATTATTCTAGAAATTACCGATAACTTCAAAGTTCAGCTGATTTATTATCGAATAACTTAACTGTTAATGTGTTATAAGAATAGTATTGAGCTCCTGTCAATTATTAAGCGTAATTCGATTATATTGACGTGTACTAGAGGAGATCAATGAGTTAGGTGGATAGATAATTAAATATGAACATCACACATCAGTCGATTATCTGATTAGAGCATTTACAGTGTGCCCTTATGGTCGAAGTATTAAGAATAGTGTTTACTTGAAACAGTAGATAATGTGTTTTATTAGCTTAAAGTAGGTTCATTTTCTTATTTAAGTTACACATTAACAACATCCACAAGTATAACTGTATTATCTACAAAGGAGAACTGTGTTGTTATATTAGTAATATATCACGTACGTTGAAGCATTATAATTGTTTACTTAAGGATTATGTATTGTGGTTATTTACACCATTAAAGAGCGAGCGAAGGTGAAGTTTAAGGAGACTGAGCAGTAATAAGAATCACAAATTAGTTACTTATCGTTCTTAGCATTACTTATATCTTAGTTTATACATCCGCTCTCTAGCTCTAACGGTCCGGGGAAATCCTGAGTATAAAGCCTCTCATTCAGTAATACCTAACCATACCTGAATAAATAAACTCACCATAGTTCTTGATATGAATAAAGTTAAGCACTGAAATTTACCTCTGTTATCTTTGATAAGCTAATAACATTCTGGGGTGTGTTACTGAAGGGATTAAGATTGGTCAATACTTCTAAATACTCAGTACTTAAAACCACTCAAGCATATATAAATTAAACGATTATTATTTTCGTGTGGTTTTTAGTATATTAACGTGTTACAGTTTCTGAGGTATTGGATCCAACTCAGGTACATATAGTGTGAGTTCTCTCAAAATAACTAGTAACCTCTCTTATTTGTATCTTATTATTTCTTGTTATTACTTCCTCTTCACCCAAGAGAAAATCCATCTGTTAAACCTGTTTATTTTTCCAATCCCCCAATTTCCCCAGGTAAACCCTCCACATCTATTCTGTATTAATGAATAGTTACTTTGAAGCTATAATTGTTTTAGAACCTCCCACAGGGATGAATAATTTATTGACTTTACATTTATTACTACTATTATGTGGTGCCCACTACTATAGTATAACCGTCACCCCTGTGATTAAAATCCTTAATACCAGTGCACTATAACTTTCTATGTATGATAAGTGGACCCTATAAAAGTCCCTGGTGAATTATGTTTACTATATTCATTGATGACATAAATTGTATATAAATAAATTTAGTTGTAACTAAATAGAAGACGGAGTTTAGTCTGGAGTAATATTTAGTTATCGTAAGAAATAGCCAGCATGTTCGGCAGTCAAAGGTTCTGTGTTCTGCTCTATTAGCCCCTTATTAGTAAACGGAACTGATATAACTAATGCAAACCTACTAGTTAAATAAGATTGTTATATACTAAAAGTAGAGTAGTTTCTATGATATTACCTCCTCAATTGCCTCAAAGAGTGCCATAAAATATTCCATTGATTTATACGCTCATCACCGAAGCCACTTAGCTTAGAAGATGTGTTGCTTCGTTACTGTGAAAGGTAGTCCTTATGTGATATGTGAACCAGGTACCGCAGGAACCTGGTTGGGGACATACCACCCGAGATGATGATTCTACATCTCTACTATTGAGGTTAAGAACCAGTTAGAACCCTTGATTATCTTATGGATTGGTGACTTAAGAGCCGGTATCTCTGCCTAAATAGTATCAATTATTGTGAAAGAGGTTTGTATCAAGTGGAGATGTGTAGCCACCTTCATACATATAATTAGTGCTTCCTCTCGTTCGTCTCCTCTTCTGATCCTCTCTGCTCTCTCTTCTCTCTCTCTCTTCTCCTTCTCTCTCTCCTCTCTCTTGTTCTCTTCGTCTCTCAGTTACTGTTATCGTCTCTCTCAAATCTTTCTTCTCTTTTCTTCTTTGGGTTCTCCATATATTTATATTGTAGTGGTGTTATCGTGAGATATTATGTGAAATTAATAAATATAAGCTTGGTATGTATTACATCGACTTTACGCTAGAGCTTCAGTTTTGATCTTATTCAACATAATTTTATCTATTATCTTTCCCTGCATTTCATCATTGTATTACTTGTCTCTTTTTTTGACCTTTTTGTTCTTTAATAACCCACAAACCCCCACCAACACACCCCACAACAAAATAGTCATCCTAAATATCCATATATTTAGTCTGCTGCCCATGATCTTAGAATATACTTGTTGTATATTATGTATCCAAGTCATATTTTGTCTCTACTTTGACCCAAAACATAGATTACAATGACTAAGTGTCCTTTTTATCTCACACTTTTTCTCTAGAAGGTATATTTTATATCAATATAAATTGTGGGTAATAGATTCTAATGGTCGATTCTTAAGAGTTTCGCTGTATATTATAATCTTCTTTATAGTGTCTTATTACTATTTAATTAATATATTATAATATGATCTTATTTTTGTGAAGAAGTTTATAAATCTTTAATGTTTGTTAAACTGTGTGCTGGAAAGCGCCTTGTGTCTTGTTTTGTCTCGATAACTGGCATTAGACCACTGCTGAATTAACATTGATATAGCTACGTGGAATATTGGAGGCTGTGGTCCTGTAACGCGAATCCCAATTAACCCCTTCTCACTACTATATCACAAAGTCCAGAATAATCTCCTTTGCTTATGTTAATATGGTGCTTCGATCTCTTTATTAATTTCTTGACTATCCTCTCTCAGATAAGTTTAATAGTAATTTCCTGATCTACCATTACTTCTCTAGCTGTGATTCAACCTCCTGGTTACGATACCGCGACTTATAGTCCGTTACCTATAGTCTTTTCTGGTTTCATTCATAGAGTGATAATATGACCAAAATATAGCTAATTTTTAATATATAACCATAAGTGAAATTAATATTACGGCGTGATTAGGCGCAAGGATGCTGTGGTGTTCGTCTTAATATATAGCAATANCGGAAAAGGGAGAATTGCTCCCTTTCTTTTCCTTTCTTTCCCTTCTTCTTCTTCCCTTCTTCTTCTTATTTCTTCTGGGCATTCTTCTTCTTTAAAGTCATTCCTTTTTTCTTCTTGAATTCATTTTGTAAATATTTCAACTGAACATTTTATAATTCTTTTTTTCACAGGTGAATCTCTTTCTTTTTCTGGTTTTTGTAATAAATCAATGGAAAATTTAATTGCTTTTTTATTTTTTATCTCATATGAAATATTATTGAAATCCATTCGCTTTTTTGTTTGTTTGTTTTTGCTTTTACTTTTTACTTTTTGTGCTTTTTATTTGTTTGTAATTATTGTTATTTTTTGTTCTCATCTGTGTTTCGTTGTTTATTTTCATTATTTTTTTTTTTTTTTCATTTCTTTATTTTTTAACTTTTTAACTTTTGTACACATTTTTTGACTTTTGTTATTTTCTTGTGTTCCATTCAGTGGTGATTGAGTCGGAGTCGGCAATTTGGGCAAGTGCCGGCAAAATTTGTAGGCGAAGAGCAATATTTTTTTTTAATGCTTTTTTTTTTTTTTTTTGCAACTGCGTGAGTGGTTGAGCGGCACAATTTTTTGAATGGGCAATATCTGGAATCTCTGGTGCAGTGTCTGCGAACACTTCGGGTGGCCAGGTTTGGATGCCTTCGTTAGGTCGTCAGTGCGGTGCAGAGTGGCATCCGCTCTCCTGGCACCCCTCCTGCAGTTGGTTGCTCGGAAGTCACACTGTGTTCCTGGATAGGTGTAAGATGCAAAGTCTGCAGACGCGCCAGTGTAACATGCGCAAGACTTGTCAAGCTATGCTGAAGTCGCTCCGATCTCTTTTGTTCCTGTATAAGGGGACGATTAGTTTTAGATAATAATACGACGATAATGCATGAGGGAGTTAACCAGATGACTAAGAAGTCCGTAAACCGAGTGCTATGTGGCCACATGACCAGCACACTTTACTTTGGCACTTACTGGGGCTAGAAGGTCGGAAAGGCCCGAATTGATCAATAAGCCGGCCATGCAGCTTATGAGCAGCTTATAAATTAACTCCCTCGTGCATTAAAGGTTGCTTCTACTAATAGGTGAAGGATCTTACTCCTCTACAGAGATGCAGCCGGCGTATTCTACAGCACAGTCGGTAAAACAATACAAATAAACCAAACCTGTAGCTGTCGCCTTTGAGTGCGCCTAATAGTTAGATATATTTATTTTTACCCTAAAAAATATACCCCTTAAATTTGGCAGTGTAAGGGAAACAACTCTGTTAGGGTCTGATAAGCAGGGATCAACAGGGCCTGAATTGCATTGTGGAATATCAACAGGTTTCCTTAGGGCAAAATAGGGACTTCCGCCTGGCTGATGCAGCAAAAAGGTTGTGTGGAAAATATCGTCCTAAAATTAGAACTTTAGTCTTTTAGTTAGTTCTCGGTACTGGTACGGCGCACAGGTATGTTTCTTTCCAATTTTCCCGTGAAGTTGCTGGCATTTGTTAAAGACCCCTTTTGTAAATTAGTAATTGTTTTATATCCCATTTTATTTCAGTATTTCACGGTGTTTGGAAGTAAATAAAATATTCTACGTTCAACATCAGTCGTCTTCGTGTCATCAATACATCACCAGAAAATATTACCAGGGAACTGCTACAAAACCTCTATCCCTCTATCTCGACAGTATTCTTCACATTTGACATTGGGCAAGCACCCACCCATTTTTTCTGAAAGTGTTACATAATTTATGATACTATATATACGTATAAAAGACGCATACATGGAATCCATACTTCAATATAGGCTAGGGGAGTAAACCCCCGAAAACAAATCAGGAGCCGGAGCCCCTAAGTGTGATGCTTAAATCCAGTGCTACCCATCAACTCCTGCGACACTACAGTTGCCAAACCGCATTGGTACCTTACCTTTCCTTTGGATTACAGCGGCAGTGTGGAGAGGGGGGATTTGCTGCATGGGCAACCGCTTATCCTCCATGAAAACCCGCCCAGGCCATGTAGTTCAAAGAAAAAAAACTTTGACACTGCTCCATCGTCTCTCGTAGACGGAAGGCTGCCAACGAACGACGATAATAAATAATAATATATAATAATGTTACATAATCATTAGATACCTAATGATTATGACAATAGTGTAGAAATCATATTAGTACAGCTGATGGCCTTGAGAGTGAGTGACAATGCTTGACCTCACTCTGACCTTGCCTTGCGGGATAGACCGTGAGAATCGGAAGGCAATAGAAGGCCCCCTTCCGTTTTAAGGAGTAAGCAACTCAGTCAGTTAGAACTTAGAAGCGAAGCTAGCAAGATGTGAGTCTCACTGCGTGATTGTCTGGTCTGGGGGATCTACGAATAAAGTAACATCAAAAGTAAATCGAAGTCTTGTGGTTGTTACTAAAAGCTAACAATGGCACAAGGCTTCTGATAAGGAGTGATCCCCAACAGAAACCAGACCCGGAATCCCAAGAAGACCAGACCTTAGAAGATATACCAGATCCGGCCAGAAGAATAGACGACAGGGTAAGAAGTAAGAGAAGTATATAACATATAGATATTTAGTGCCGGTAAAGAGGTATGCAATATATATCTATTTGGTACCGTGACGACGCCGCTACGTTACAATAATTCGACGATTAGTTTTAGATAATAATAGACGTTTTACTAATAATAGGAATTCGCTTTTCCTCTTGTGCACGTCACACTTGCAGACTTTCTTCGTACCAAAATTACCACTGCCCCAAATGACACAGCGAGTTCTTTTTATACTATGGTTCTCCGTCGACATAATTTGCATAGTTAACGCCACACTCACACCACGAACGAGACAGAACGAGACCACACCCTATAAATCAGCCCGTCAATGACGGCCACGTTTATTTAGATTAGTTCAGGCAGAACCTGACAAGCCAAGTAGATGCGTTTCGCCGGAGATAAGTCAACTCATTCACTACACTCCTCCCTGATCTCATGATCACACAGGTGACAATGAGGGGGCGACTGCTTTCGGTGATCACTTCATCGTAGGGGTGGAGGAGACTCTTTCGCTGGCAATACTTCTGCGTCTATGTTCTGCAGGTCCGAGTCATTCCCGGTGTCATCACCGCCGTCGTTATTGTCTGACTCTGTCCCTACATATTTGGATACAGGAAGTGAGTCGTCCGACCACCACACGTACAGCATCGGTGTCACCGATCATTCCGTCAACTTGTCCACTACCGAATCTGGTGGTACACCGTCCGTTTTGGGGGTTTGACCCAGACCAGATCACCTATCTTATACGGTTCTTCGGTATCTATTGGAATCTCCAGTACTTGGTCTATCCCCTTTATCCGCTGCCCATGTCTGTAGATCCCATTGACCTCTGGCCGTGACGTTGTACCAGTACACAACCTTCTGCACGAAGCACTGCGTCCTGGCTGCTATTCTTTTAATGGTACTGTGACACCGCTCCGCTATCCCGTTACCCCCTGGAGCGTACGTGCCTCTGTGCCGCATTCGCACTCCCCATTCGACCGAATCTGGTGGTACACCGTCCGTTTGGGGGTTTGACCCAGACCAGATCACCTATCTTATACGGTTCTTCGGTATCTATCGGAATCTCCAGTACTTGGTCTATCCCCTTTATTCGCTGCTCATGTCTGTAGATACCGTTGACATTGTTACATCGTCTCTGGCCGTGACGTTGTACCAGTACACAGCCTTCTGCACGAAGCACTGCTATTCTTTTAATGGTACTGTGACACCGCTCCGCTATCCCGTTACCTTCTGGAGCGTACGTGCCTCTGTGCCGCACTCGCACTCCCCATTCGGCCGCTAAGTCCCGAAAGTCTCAGCCGCAGAAAATCGGGGCGTTGTCCATCAGTATCTCAAGGGGGGCAGATTTTAGTTGTCGTACAGCAGACAATGCATCCTGACGCACCATCAACGATAGGAAATGATTGCCTTCGTATTTGGTCACATCCAAGCCCAGTCGCCACCAGTTCCTGTCCACCTCGTGTTTACTCTTCTTCCACCGGATTGGGATAGGGTCCAACCGCACAGCACTCCTCACAGTCTCGTATGCCCGACCTGAGCATCGCCTTAGGAAAAGACAAAGACATAAATGATGGTAGAGAGGAGAAAAAAGAAAGAAAAAATAGAAATTGGTCGCGGAATCAAAAGAGAAAGAAGAAAAAAATTAAAAGTTAACAGAAATTATAAAAAATAAGAGACTTAAGAAAATAAATGAAAAGAAGAAAAAAAGAGAAAAAGAAAATAAATGAAAAAAGAAAAAAGAGAAAAAGAAAATAAAATGAAAAGAAGAAAAAAAGAGAAAGAAAATAAATGAAAAGAAGAAAAAGAGAAAAAAGAAAATAAATGAAAAGAAGAAAAAAGAGAAAAAGAAAAAAATGAAAAGAAGAAAAAAGAAAAAAGAAAATAAATGAAAAGAAAAAAAAAAGAAAAAAATGAAAAGAAGAAAAAAGAGAAAAAGAAAAAATGAAAAGAAGAAAAAAGAGAAAAAGAAAGACTAATAAATGTGTATTCAAATATCTATTACATGTAATGAAACAATAAAGGAAAGAAAAAGAAAGAAGGAAAATCAATGATAGGTGAATAAGAAAAAAAGAAAGAGTCACGATGGATAGAAGAAGAAAAAGAAACAAAATGCAAAGATTGAAAAATGAACGTAGAGAGAATGAAGAAAAAACAAAAATAACACAAAATAGAAATTTTGGAGGAACCAAAGAAGACGAAGGAAGAGGAAAAATCGAACAGTGAATACGAAGAACAATAAGAGACTTTAGAAAACGAATGAAATAAAGTGAGTTGTGCTCAGAATGCCAGGATGCCCGTTCTTTTTATGTATGGCGCGGATCTGCTTGTTGGTTAACTGGCTCGTTAGGGCGGCGCACGCCGGTGTTTCTGACCTTTGCTTCAGCATATTAAGCCATCTCTTTGGCACTCAAGTTAACTTATCAGCCAGATCCCTCTCCGACGTGGTCAGTTTGAGGGCGACTGCCAGACAGTACTTCTCAATTAGCTTCTGGAGTTTCGACAATCGTCTGTTCATGAGCATCTCGCTCGAGGCTTTCGTCTTCACTCGGGTTTTGCCTGTCAGCGTGTTCGTCGGACAGTGGTACACACACAACGAATCAGTGTACGGGTGCAGCACCTCAGCTCGTCACTGTAATGTGAGATTAACACCTTTCAGTGTACAAACTAGTTCTGCCAGGTTAATACACTGAGCATCGTTCGTTTGTCGGGGCCAGTATGCATCTTTCAGAATAATACCACAGCTGAAAGAAAGGGTAGTAAAATGACATGTGACACAGAAAAAATATAACAAGAAAGAAATAAAGTAGAGGAAATATATAGAGAGATGAGTGAGCGCGCGGAAGTGATAACGCTAATCTGTTTTAATTGAACATAACAACAAGATGAAAAGAAAGAAAGAAAGAGTGATGGTTAATTACACTTTTTACATATTAAACTATTTTACAATAGCTCTTAAGTAAACACATGAAACGTTGTAATAATAACACTGGTTTACAAAGAAATTGAGGCAAGCACAAAAATAACTGTTTTAACCTAATTTGAGGGTGCAGCTAAATTCAGATTTGAAATCCGTTTTTACTCATCACCTCTAGTTTTTTAGATATGCATACTGTACATTTTGTCACTTACTGTACATAAAGGCGTATATGCATTCAGGGTTAATTTCTAATATTGTGTGACTTATGTCTTCTTTTTTAGTTATTATGCAATAAATGTAAGTGATAGTATTACATTATATATATATAGCTATATATCAAGATGGATTTTGGCAGTTAAGCGTAGCCAACACGTCTCAATCAACAGCCAGTAGTGCACTGGCAGTCAGCAGATCATCTAAGAAAACACATTTCTAACAATCTGCGGTACTATGAATTGTGTACATTGTGTCATCCAAGTATATTTATTCCGTCGATGTTCTTTATCTATCCAGTTTTATCTATGATAAGCTGCTGCAACTGTTGAAATAAACACGTATATACTCTGTATATACTAAAATGAGACTATTTAAAAGACAGAAAACTAGAGGTGATACAGCAAAACTGTTTATAAATTTGAATTCAGCACACCCAATTTAGTAAAAAAAACACTTATTCACATTCTTGCCTCAGACAAAAAATTTTTTTGTAAACCAGTGTAATTGAATTATCATACTGTGATATACCCACAATTCCTACTAATATATAGATAAGTACTTACAAAATCGCCCTCTTTCGAAGAAATAAGACTTATTAGAGACCTAGCCAATGACCTGATTTGGCCGTGAAGTGAGGACTCTGTTGTGTAGAGTGTCTTGGGCAGGGATAGCCTGGCGCAGCTAATCTCTCTGCAGGTCTACAACTGGTTTGAATTCAGAGTTTTATATCTACAAGACCAGTTGCTATACCAAAGTTAATGAACCTAGTCTGTCCTACTATTTACCCAGAACTGGAAGGAGAATAGTTGGATTTACAATTTTGCTAGGGGTATTATCACTATGGATAACGTAAACAGTCTCGTTTAGGATTTGATTTCGGGTCGCCGAGTGCACTTCGCACGACGAGAGCCGTTACGTGACGAACGCCTCTACGGAAAAAAATAAACATGAACGTAAACCTAACAAGAAAAAAAAAACGCGGGAATTTCTTACTAAAATTAGTGTTATCCTATACATGAACACAAAATCGATATTTTCTTTAAGCGTAATTGCAGAAAAAGAGGTAGGAAGATTGTGTAGCGTCAAATGTTTAAATAGTGGTGACCAATTTTAAAAAATCATCTTTCGTGATCCTGGGTTTTATCTGGTTACAATCACGGACTGCTATCATATTGGAGGCAAAAAATGAACACAAAATCGATATTTTCTTTAAGCGTAATTGCAGAAAAAAGAGGTAGGAAGATTGTGTAGCGTCAAATGTTTAAATAGTGGAGACCAAATTTTAAAAATCATCTTTCGTGATCCTGGGTTTTATCTGGTCACAATCACGGACTGCTATCATATTGGAGGCAAAAAAATGAACACAAAATCGACATTTTCTTTAAGCGTAATTGCAGAAAAAAGAGGTAAGAAGATTGTGTAGCGTCAAATGTTTAAATATTGGAGACCAATTTTTTTTAAATCATCTTTCGTGATCCTGGGTTTTATCTGGTTACAATCACGGACTGCTATCATATTGGAGGCAAAAACACAATTATCTCAACCACCAAGGAAGGGTTAAAGGGTCCCAAATCACACACAAAAAAAAGTATCCCGGCATCTGACAAATTTTGACAGCAACACATAAAATTTGATATAAAGCCAGAATGTAAAATAAAACAAGATGTCTAAGCTAATTGCGCCCAAGTGTGTTTCGGGGGTTCTCTCTTTTCGTTTACAACAAATGAGCATCATGTGTATTTTATCGGTAATAAAAGTAACGACGATCGTACTAATCTTTGATAAGGATATCATGTGTCACAGTGTTCTAAAATTTGGTTATGGCTCAATGGTAAGTTGGAAGGTTAAAAATTCGTGAGGATCAAATTGTACCTCAAATGTTTTAGTTAATGATGTTACCTGCTAAGAAGATAACTTATTTTTTCAATTGTTTTTTCTTTTCTTTTTTTTCTTTTTATCTATTTTTGTTGTATATATATATATATATATATATATATATATATTATATATATATATATATGTGTTGTGTGTGTGTGTGTGTGGTGTGTGTGTGTGTGAAGAAAGGAAGTGAATCCGACGGTATGTAGTATATTAAGAAAAATGAAAAAACACAGGTTTAAATGGGTTAAGTGGTGAGTTTATTGGCCGACGCTGCAGTGTTTCGATCTATTAAATAGATCATCTTCAGGGCATTTGTTGATATATGGAAGGGATAAAAAAAATTTTATCACACACACACACACACACACACACACACATATATATATATATATATATATATATATATATATATATATATATATATATATACCACACACACATATATATATACCAACCCTTCCGCACGGTCAATTTATTAAACAGAGTTTAACAGGTTTTAATTTAGAGTTTTCCTTCTCCTTATACTAGTTACCTAGCGATGGTTAAAGAGCCTAGTCTGTCCTACTATTTACCCATAGTTGGAAGGAGAGTAGTTGGATGCAAACCTTTCCCAAGGGTATAAGTACTATGTGAAATGCAAACAGCTTCGTACAGTATTTGAACTCGGGTCGACGGGTCCATTTCCTACAACTCTAACCGTTACACCACTCGCTTCCATATATTTTGTTGTATAAACAATTTTAGGTTGGTTGGTTGGTATTTTAATAGTATATCAACCCTTGTGGGTTATTTATTGCCTAATCTTGTAAGATAATTAATAAATTCATTATATACAGAGCAATATTTACTCTTTCAATAAGAGAGAAAAACTTAACAAACCGTCATAAATTTATTTCGGACGGTAACTCAATAAATGAGCCCGGTTTCGTCAGATAGCCATTACAAAATAAACAAGAAAATATTTTAGAATGGTGAAGAAAGAAAACCTTTTTTTTTTTCTTTTCTTTCTTTGAAAAAAAAAAACAGCAGATTTTCTCTCATTTAAACACACCCACATAAAGAATATTATATACGATGATAATAAAAACAAAAATAGAATAATCAAATACATTAGACAAATAAAAAAAGGGAATAAAGATCTGAATTTGAACTAATATCACAAACAGAAAATATGTCATGACTTGAAACAATGTATCTAACACTTTTGGCAGTATATATATATATATATATATATATATATCTTATTATAATGGAGATTGTGGGTTTTTCTGTCTGTAACCGAAACTATATTACTATACAAGTCACAATTCCTTTTAGTTATTTACATCACATTCTCCATGATTTTATTTTTATCTAAACATCAATTATTAATAAAATTGTCTTACATAATTAATACTGTTGACCATATCTACATGCTAATAACATGCAATTGTATTTATATATACAACAAAATAGAGGTTTACAGTATGAATGGGAAGGCTAATTTGCATATTGATCTTAAAAAATTGATTTTAATAAATATATGCTTAGTATTATTGATTTCTAATTGTTTGGTTTTATCTTATTCAATATGAGCAAAAATCTCTTTAATAAATCTTAAAAGAAATCCCTTAACAAGAAGAAATAACTGTAATATTATTCTTTATTTCCTATTTTAACTAAACAGTTTAAATTAGGAAAATTTACCAATGAAAAACGGGAGTAACGGAAAATGATGGAAGTGTTAGTTTCAAAGTTGTTCTATTGTTCAATCATACCCCCTCTGTTCAAAATCTTTTTATCTACATTCTTATTCAGTTTCATTAGCCTTTCTAATTTAATATCATATTTTATTATAAAATTTAACTAAAATACTTGCACCCGGAGGGTGCATATATTTGCTAGTATATATATATATATATATATATATATATATATATATTTGGGAGAAAATGTGCTTAATTGAAGTCGTACATAATCTTTTTTGAAAGTTAATTAACTAATAATTAATTAATTAGGCGGGAATACCTATTCAAATGTAAGGCTAAACAAATCGAGAAAAATCTTTTTTCGCGATTTGTTTAGCCTTATTAATTAATTAGGCGGGAATACCTATTCAAATATAGGTATTCCCGCCTAATTAATTAATTATTAATTATTATTAAAAACACCAGCAGCACTATGGAAACCAACACCCACGAAAAAAGCTCCAGAGACACAAAGTAAATAGTGCTCAATGCTATCGTAACCAGATGTTGACACTATTTTCACGCTAACTTAACTTATATATATATATATATATATATATATATATATATATATATATATATATATATATATATATATATATATATCAACTTTTCCTTTATATATAATATATATATATATATATATATATATATATATATATAAAGGAAAAGTTGACTTACCGGTGAATTTGGTCACGATGGTTAGTAATTCAGCGATATAACAAATACAAAGTGCTCAATACTAAGTAGAGCCAATTTATTATTAAATGGGCACAAGAGATAAACTACTCGAGTTTCACCATAAGGATCTTCCGGGTTAAATCCACTGAATTAATCGAGACATCGACTGCTATTAATCGATGTCTCGATTAATTCAGTGGATTTAACCCCGAAGATCCTTATGGTGAAACTCGAGTAGTTTATCTCTTGTACCCATTTTATAATATATCTATGTATATATATATATATATATATATATATATCAGGTTTATATAATATAAGATTATGGATACTATATTATTGTTACGCAAGTTTCATGTGTATAATAATCCTTGGACTGGATTGTCTGAGGTTTGTGTTATACATATTGAACGAAGAACTCTCATCGACTATTCCAAAATATCCCTGGTCCCCCATGGTATTGAATAGATACTTCCCCTGGCAAAATTATTTAATTAGCACATTTTGAAGATTATTAATTAGTTTTTTTAATTATTAGAAAATATATCAATAACAGATGGTGTTATAAGGTTGGTGCAAAGTTATACATACTTTGGATACAAATAACTCCGACGAAGGTTAATAGACAAACATTTAATAACACAGCACATGGATAACAGTTGGTACAACGTTCATAGTAAAGAGTACATATAAAAAGGGGTACACAAATAAAGATAAGACACATTCATGAATGATACAGATATACATATATGAGTACAGACATGAGACTAGGAATAGTCCATGCTGTGAGGACATACAGTAATGTAAGGGGGGCGGAGCCCCAACGAGAGGGTTTAGATAGAATCTACCCCATGTGGCTCGTAGTTGCTGAAACAGGAAAAGAGGGTGAAAGGGTTTGAATCCGGCGCTTAAATACTATGGTGCCCTAGCGGGCACCCAGCAAACTAAAAGGGGCAGACAACTCCATCAGGCGAAGACAAACTAACGCTACAGTGTAAAACATTTTTCTTTAATCGCTGAACATTCTGACCTCATAAAATATTCCGGAAATAAACTAAATTAAATTATCTAAATTAATGGTAATTATTTTTTTTTAGAATTGCAATCGGATTCATTCTTAATAATTTTTTTTTTTTGTTTTCATTTTGAGTCTCATCAGACGATTACCACAGGAAGAAGAACTACGATAGAGAACGCAAGAATGTCATAATCAGGTGGATGTAAAAGAAGTTATTCTGATTACCCTGAACCTATTAGACTTATACTGGAACCGCCGCTGAGTTGTAAATGGTAGATGAATTCCTTTTACTTGCAGGGTTCTGGTTTGAACGATGTTGTATATATTGCCTCGAGGACGCAGAGCAGAAATTCTGAACGCGTGTGGGATAAGATCAGGAACTGGCTGTTTTTAAATTACTTTGAACAATCCGGGTTATGACATTCTTGAGGTCTCTTTTGTAGTTATTCTTCTTGTGCTAATCCTCTGATGAGACTCACAGAAAAACAAAAAAAAATGTTAAGGATGAATCCGCTTATGATTGCAATTCTCAAATTTTCTACCTACAAAAAAATGTTTTTATATGTAACAGCGTGACTGGGGTTCGAACTCACTACGATTATCGCAGTCCAGCACGTTAGCCACTACACCATGATACTTTGTAACATATTTAATCATTCCTGAATAAAATATCAATTGAGACTTACCGGATGGAAAACGTCATCTTCGTCCATTGTAATCTTGCATTTCTGGAGAAAAATGAAATTTATATATTAATACTCGTGTTCCTTAAAAATACGACCGTTATCATCTTGCAACACGCTCTAGTTAAAAATGAAACGGTGTAATTCCTCCATGATGAAATGCAAAAATGTAAATCCTGATTATCTGCTGTTGCTTATCCGCTGAATTCTTTTTTATTATAAATGTCATCACTTCAGTTAAATAATGGACCATTCCGTTTTTATTATAAAGGGAAAAAGGACATGCACCATGGAAAAAATATAAGAGATAGAGAAAAATATTATTTAATAAGCCAATATTGGTGTGGAGAAAAAATGATGGAATGGTCTTGTAATTTGCATTCTTAAAGCAAATTGTTAAGGATGAATCCGCTTCTGATTGCAATTCTCAAATTTTCTACCTATAAAAAACTGTTTTTATATTTTTCCAAGTTTACCTTATGGCAATACTTATTCTCATTTTTTCATTCTCTATTCATTATATATATATATATATTCATTATATATATATATATATATGTGTGTGTGTGTGTGTGTGTGTGTGTAGGAAGCTTTGTAGAAAAAACAACAAGATGTTTAAAGTTTTGCTGACAGAAATCTGTTTCGACCGTATGCGGTCTTTATCAAAGCAACATTGTAAATGGAAAAACGAAATAAATATATCATTAATCACGAGGCACAGAATGCTCTCGATCAGTAGCGGAATTTTC
Source organism: Doryteuthis pealeii (assembly GCA_023376005.1). Taxonomy (NCBI): domain Eukaryota; kingdom Metazoa; phylum Mollusca; class Cephalopoda; order Myopsida; family Loliginidae; genus Doryteuthis; species Doryteuthis pealeii. Next base: position 1,152,422 of record CM042163.1, read on the forward strand.
AAATAATTTTTAAAAAATGCGTATTTTATATTAAAAATAAAATAAATTTTATATATATAGTTTACAATGACACGAGTCACGGGGATAAAACTGTCCAAATATTTTCAAAAGTGAACGTTTCTGATGACGACCAATCACCTAAAGGTGAGGCTCCGAAACCATTGGTAAAACGGACTTTTAAATGTATAGTAAACTATAAATAAATAAATACAGCTCTTACAGAAGTAATTGAGCACTTTGTTATCATTTCTCCAATACTAACGAGGAATTAACTATATATATATATATATATGTAAACAAGGTTTGTTTTGAATGGCTTTTTGCCGATAATTTTTTGGAGAATAAGTGCTTAATTGGAGTCGTACCTAATTTAGAAATTAATTAATTAATAATGAATTAGGCGGGAATACCTATTAAAAAATATATGGCTAAACAAATCGAGAAAAATCAATCTCTGTATGTACATTTCGGCCTATTAGGCCTCATCAGCAGAGCTATAGATCGGAAGACTGCCCTGTGCGTGATTTGAAACCGGACTGCCAAGCTGACAGGCCGATCCCATAACCTCAACACTAAACGAACTTCTTAGATTTTTATGATTTGTTTAGAGTAGGTTAACATTCCACTTCTAGTGACTTTTATGACACGACGATATGATAAGTTGTAAACAAGGTTTGTTTAATGGCTTTTTGCCGATAATTTTTTGGAGAATAAGTGCTTAATTGGAGTCGTACCTAATTTAGAAATTAATTAATTAATAATGAATTAGGCGGGAATACCTATTAAAAAATATATGGCTAAACAAATCGAGAAAAAATCAATCTCTGTATGTACATTTCGGCCTATTAGGCCTCATCAGCAGAGCTATAGATCGGAAGACTGCCCTGTGCGTGATTTGAAACCGGACTGCCAAGCTGACAGGCCGATCCCATAACCTCAACACTAAACGAACTTCTTAGATTTTTATGATTTGTTTAGAGTAGGTTAACATTCCACTTCTAGTGACTTTTATGACACGACGATATGATAAGTTGTAAACAAGGTTTGTTTTGAATGGCTTTTTGCCGATAATTTTTTGGAGAATAAGTGCTTAATTGGAGTCGTACCTAATTTAGAAATTAATTAATTAATAATGAATTAGGCGGGAATACCTATTAAAAAATATATGGCTAAACAAATCGAGAAAAATCAATCTCTGTATGTACATTTCGGCCTATTAGGCCTCATCAGCAGAGCTATAGATCGGAAGACTGCCCTGTGCGTGATTTGAAACCGGACTGCCAAGCTGACAGGCCGATCCCATAACCTCAACACTAAACGAACTTCTTAGATTTTTATGATTTGTTTAGAGTAGGTTAACATTCCACTTCTAGTGACTTTTATGACACGACGATATGATAAGTTGTAAACAAGGTTTGTTTTGAATGGCTTTTTGCCGATAATTTTTTGGAGAATAAGTGCTTAATTGGAGTCGTACCTAATTTAGAAATTAATTAATTAATAATGAATTAGGCGGGAATACCTATTAAAAAATATATGGCTAAACAAATCGAGAAAAATCAATCTCTGTATGTACATTTCGGCCTATTAGGCCTCATCAGCAGAGCTATAGATCGGAAGACTGCCCTGTGCGTGATTTGAAACCGGACTGCCAAGCTGACAGGCCGATCCCATAACCTCAACACTAAACGAACTTCTTAGATTTTTATGATTTGTTTAGAGTAGGTTAACATTCTAACCAAATACTCTAAACAAATCATAAAAATCTAAGAAGTTCGTTTAGTGTTGAGGTTATGGGATCGGCCTGTCAGCTTGGCAGTCCGGTTTCAAATCACGCACAGGGCAGTCTTCCGATCTATAGCTCTGCTGATGAGGCCTAATAGGCCGAAATGTACATACAGAGATTGATTTTTCTCGATTTGTTTAGCCATATATTTTTTAATAGGTATTCCCGCCTAATTCATTATTAATTAATTAATTTCTAAATTAGGTACGACTCCAATTAAGCACTTATTCTCCAAAAAATTATCGGCAAAAAGCCATTCAAAACAAACCTTGTTTACAACTTATCATATCGTCGTGTCATAAAAGTCACTAGAAGTGGAATGTTAACCTACTCTAAACAAATCATAAAAATCTAAGAAGTTCGTTTAGTGTTGAGGTTATGGGATCGGCCTGTCAGCTTGGCAGTCCGGTTTCAAATCACGCACAGGGCGTCTTCCGATCTATAGCTCTGCTGATGAGGCCTAATAGGCCGAAATGTACATACAGAGATTGATTTTTCTCGATTTGTTTAGCCATATATTTTTAATAGGTATTCCCGCCTAATTCATTATTAATTAATTAATTTCTAAATTAGGTACGACTCCAATTAAGCACTTATTCTCCAAAAAATTATCGGCAAAAAGCCATTCAAAACAAACCTTGTTTACAACTTATCATATCGTCGTGTCATAAAAGTCACTAGAAGTGGAATGTTAACCTACTCTAAACAAATCATAAAAATCTAAGAAGTTCGTTTAGTGTTGAGGTTATGGGACCGGCCTGTCAGCTTGGCAGTCCGGTTTCAAATCACGCACAGGGCAGTCTTCCGATCTATAGCTCTGCTGATGAGGCCTAATAGGCCGAAATGTACATACAGAGATTGATTTTTCTCGATTTGTTTAGCCATATATTTTTTAATAGGTATTCCCGCCTAATTCATTATTAATTAATTAATTTCTAAATTAGGTACGACTCCAATTAAGCACTTATTCTCCAAAAAATTATCGGCAAAAAGCCATTCAAAACAAACCTTGTTTACAACTTATCATATCGTCGTGTCATAAAAGTCACTAGAAGTGGAATGTTAACCTACTCTAAACAAATCATAAAAATCTAAGAAGTTCGTTTAGTGTTGAGGTTATGGGATCGGCCTGTCAGCTTGGCAGTCCGGTTTCAAATCACGCACAGGGCAGTCTTCCGATCTATAGCTCTGCTGATGAGGCCTAATAGGCCGAAATGTACATACAGAGATTGATTTTTCTCGATTTGTTTAGCCATATATTTTTTAATAGGTATTCCCGCCTAATTCATTATTAATTAATTAATTTCTAAATTAGGTACGACTCCAATTAAGCACTTATATATATATATATATATATATATATATATATGTGAATAAAAAGGCCTTAAATACCATGGGTATCGTGGTTATGGACCATTTCCACTCGAGTAGAAATGGTCCATAACCACGATACCCATGGTATTTAAGGCCTTTTTATTCCCAAATAACTTTGCTCTGTTTACAATAATTAAACATTGAGCTCTCATACGGAACCTGAACTCTACAACAAACTACTGGTAGAGAATAGGACCAGCCTAGAATCACTTTGTACCAAGAAACTTGGTACCCCACCGAAGTATATATACACACATATATATATATTAATATTTATATTTTTGCTTGAAGGCAATTACAATGCAAATATCGCATAAATTCGATAATTATAGAAGATAATAATGACAAATGACTTTCGGTGTTGTATCGTGGCCGAAACAGTATAGTTTCAAACTATCCTGCTGAAGTCCCGGTTTCGATTTCTGTCGGAGGGAAATCGTTAGTATACATCGCTGATGAGACTTAATAAAGTTGAAACAGTCTGTACGATATTCCACACACCGAGTAATTCTTTGCGAAATTCACTTGTCATTATTATCTTCTATAATTATCGAATTTATGCGATATTCGCATTGTAATTGCCTTCAAGCAAAAATATAAATATCAATATATATACTTTAGTCAACAATGCTTCTAAAAAATAATCAAACATCCAAAAATCTTATATATATATATATATATATATATATATATATAGAGAGAGAGAGAGAGAGAGAGAGGGGGGAGGGAGAAGGAGAAAGAAAGTCTGACACACAAAAATCTTCTCTGTATATTTTCTTTAAATCTATGTCATTTATATTTACTTGTGAATTAAGTGTATTGATAAGTACGTATACCATGTAAAAGAAACTTTAGTTGTGTAAAACAAATGCTCTTTTTGTTTTTTCATCTTCTTTTCTTCCTAATTAGACCGCCACAGACTGTCTATTCGTTGGCTCGTCGTACGCAACAGCGACATTTTCGTGATGATCATCATTGAATGTAAACTTCTTACATACCAAAGTTCACGTAAAGGTCAAATCGCCGACGTGATTAAGGAGCAAGGAAAAGTAGTCACTGCGATAAAAAAAGGAAACAAATGACCCCGACTAATTGTGTTTTTTATTATCTCCACTGACAGGAGAGGTTTAAAACAATACAGACAAAACGAGATGAGACATTTTAAAAACTAACAAGAATATGCACCCTCCGAGCGTAAGAATTTAAATTTTAGGTTTGGTTTTGTTTTGTTTTACGGCATATCAACCTCGGTGGGTCATTTAATGCCGATAAAGTTTGGAAATAAATCAATTCTTAATGGATAATACAATTTTGTTTAACAACTCATGTTTTTCTATTTAACCCATAGATGAGACCCTAACAGGTACTACCCCTCAGAGTGGACCAGGGAGCAATGGTGATGAAGGGGTGCTCCACATTCCCCAAACCTCCAAAACTGGAACCTCACCATCAGATAGAGTTTAACGTCATTCCCAGGACATGTAGACCCGTAGTCACCGCCTTCTAGTACCCATGTGATAAAAAGGGATTGGGGCTTGCCATAAGGGAAATAGGGTTGGGAAAATCATATAGGTGCTAGGGCTTGACGTGACCAGCCGATTGATCGGAGGGGGCCTCTCCGACCGCCCGTCTTAGCCCAAGATAGGGCCAAAGTGGAATATTGCTAATCATGGACTGCTCATCCACCTGGATGAGCATCACGGGTCGCCAAAAAACGGCCAACAGGTGACCCCATTGCGGGAGTTTTACCCCTCTGCAGAGGTGCAGTCGGTGCATTCTAACGCCCCAGCCAGGGCGGCCTAATACTTTTTGAACAGGTTTTGACGTAACATGATATTAAACAGGTGCGCCACCCTCCACACCCCCCAGACCTGACCCCATCAGATTTGTCTTTCTTAAACAGAAAATCCAATTTAAGGTAAACATTTGAAAACGTAATGGCTATTAAAATAAGACGTAATGTAATTTGATAGAATATCAAGAGAAATTTCAGAAGTGATTTAACCAAAGGAAAACTCGCTGGAATAAATGGTTCCAATAGCAAAAGCAATATTTCAAAGAAAATTAATGTCTTCTACAAAGACAATCAAGCAATAGTACTGAAGGTGACACAGACTTCTTTTTGCATAGTTGCTGGAGTCCTACAAGGAGATACGTTAGCACCATATATATTTATAATAATTATGGAAGTGCGTGGTGTAATGGTTAAAGTCATGGGAAATGGACTCGTCGCCCCGAGTTCAAATCCTGGATGTGGTAATTGCATTTCACTTAACACTAATACCCTTGGGAAAGGTATGAATCCTAATCTCCCTCCAGCTATGGATAAATAGTAGGGGAGACCAGGCTCTTTAACCTTGGTTAGGCAACTGGTCTAGGAGAAGGAAAAGTCTGAATTCAAACCTGTTGAACTCCGCTTAAGAAATTGACTTTGTGTCACATCCTGCTCTTGCGGAGGGGTTGGTAAATATATATATATATATATAATAACATTCAGTTTATCTCAGTCAGTAGAGCAACCAGCTCGGAGCAATAAGGTTCCAGGTTCAATATCGGCCCTCACCAATTCACTGTGGGATTGGCACGGCTTGGTGGTCTGTGGTAAAGTGGAGAGCTGATGGTAGGTGTGATGCTCTATCACAGATGCAAAAAACAGTTCCCTAGTCTAGCGCTTGCGAAAAATAGATAGACCCCCTCGCTGTCCTGCTGATACTGACGAATTTACTTACTTTACTTTTATGTACTTCGAAGATCATTAGCATGTGATATTCCACAGAGTCAATTTCGGATACGGACTACGCAGATCATCTGGTACTTCTTACAAATACACCTACACAAGCCTGTTACATAGCCTGCAGAAGCCAACAGGGAATATCGGTCTTTGTGTGAACTCCGATAAAACAGAGTTCATGTTTTAAAAATGGAGGCATCTCCACACTTGACGGTAAGCCTCTAAAGCCTGTAAAACAACTAACGTACCTAGGTAGTATTATCTCGTCCAAAGAAAGCATGTCAAGACGGGCATACCTAGAAATAGGTTGTATGTTAAGAAGTCAAACAACCAAATTCAAACAGCTAAAATAGAAAAGAAAGATGTACATGTTTTCCTGGATTTAGCGAACGTATTTGGCACCGTTCCACATTCGAGAATGCGGAACGGCGTTTTAAATTCTTCCACTTAATCCAATCATTTTCCAACTTGCTTAAAATATATTTTAACGACATTCAGTTTGTTAGATAATTTGTGGGTTGCCTACGAATTATGTATTGTAGTGTAGTGTGGGGATTAAAATCAAAATAAAAAATCTAAAAATAAAAAATAACCATTTTTTACGAAAGCCAGGAAATACTCTCCGAGTATGTGAAAGAAAAAAGACCCACTTCTGACTACCAAGATAATCTCTCGGCCATTCGGATCAGGGTCTTAACTGGAACCAGACACTATTACTGGACAGGAATAAATTTCCCCTCGACCGGTTGGCTATGACCCATGAATAAAGCCTGAATCCTAAAAATACCTTTTGTCTTTATCTCTTCCTTTTCTTTCCTTTAATTCCTTCTCAACGAGACGCCGAGAAAATGAGTTAGATGAGAGTTGTTGCGTATTTCTTGATTGTGTTGAAGTAGACCTTTTCTACTTTCATGTAGCTTTGAGTAAGTCAGAGTTATCTGTAAAGGAATCCTATTTTGAATAATTGAACAAGGCTGCAAATGGAACAAATAATTGTCGGTAAATATTGTTTGATTCATTGATTGATTGATTTTAACGGCGTGTCAACTCGTCTAGGATTAGTTTATGTCTAGAGGTTAGGAAATCGCGTTCATTGTATGTTTATATTTATATTTTTCATGTAGCCGTTTCAAGGGGCTGGTTTAGCACCTGTATTGGTAATCGCAAGGTTCTAAGTTCAATACCTCTCCCCGCCAACTTAGCTTATGAATAGCACAAATTGGGTAATCTAATCTGTGCGGTAAAGTGAAAAGCTGATGGTAGGTGTGGCATTGCACTTCAGCAAAACAATCTCCCTGGTCTAGAGCTAGCGAAAAAGGTATAGACTCCCTCACTGTCCGACTGATATCGACCATAAGCTACTACGCCAACAACTTAGTTGTTTTTTAGGAGTTTTGTTTATTTGTTGTTGTTTTTTTTTGGGGGGGAGGGGTAAACTCAGTTCTATGGTCTATGAATAATTTCCAAACAAATCTATTTAACCTATAGATGGTACGCTAACAGGTACTACCACTCCGGTTCAGAGTGAACCTGGGAGCAATTTTAATGAAGAGGTAACACTCCACAGAACCCCAAAACAGGATCCTCACTATTAGATGTCATACCCAGGATGCTCCTTTCTTTCGTTCTTTCTTTCTTTCATTCTTTCTTTCTTTCTTTCGTTCTTTCGTTCTTTCTTTCTTTCTTTCATTCTTTCTTTCGTTCTTTCTTTCTTTTGTTCTTTCTTTCTTTTGTTCTTTCGTTCTTTCTTTCTTTCTTTCCTTCGTTCTTTCTTTCTTTCATTCTTTCGTTCTTTTGTTCTTTCTTTCTTTTGTTCTTTCGTTCTTTCTTTCTTTCTTTCCTTCGTTCTTTCGTTCCTTCGTTCTTTCTTTCTTTCTTTCTTTCTTTCTTTCGTTCTTTCGTTCTTTCGTTCTTTGTTCTTTTCGTTCTTTCTTTCTTTCTTTCCTTCGTTCTTTCTTTCTTTCTTTC
>CM042163.1:1165280-1170280 GCA_023376005.1 Doryteuthis pealeii
CCCCGTCGGCGAGGCATAGACCACGCTGACTTGATGCACTGAAGAGGGGGTAAGACCCCTCCCTAAAACGTTTCCTCGGTATGGGTCTAAACTGCATTCAGTGTTGAAATTCCTACTACCATTACTCCCAGGTTCATGTTGATACGGACTAGTAGTACCTGTTTTGGTTTCATTCATGAGGAAATACATATATGTGAATTTTACCTGAGGTGACGAGTCTCTTAAAAAAATAAGAATCAGATGAAATTTTTACATTTCATCTTTGACGATTTTTAACCAGAGGGTGTTGTAAGATGATAACGGTCGTATAGTTAAGGAACACGATTATTAATATATAGATTTTACAGCATTTCTTTCATTGCACTTTATTGAATCTTGTTTCAGACGTGTCTAGACTTACGATCAATAGTTTCTAACCGACTCGATCTTAATTATCGATGGCAACGTTTGAGCCGAGAGGATTTTTAAGAGAGGAAAAAAAAATTGGAATCAACGGAGTCCATTGGTATTTTTTAAAGGGGGGGGGGTTTGAGAACGACATTTCTAGACTAAATTCATAACAAATTTGTACATTAAATAAAATAATTAGGGGCGTGTTATATGTCGTTTCACATATGGCATTTTTCCGTTGAAATAAGGATTTAAATACTGGTTATCTTTATAAATTGTCCATTAGTGTACTTCTCCCTTTATCTCTGTCTCGCCCCCTCTGTGTGTGTGTGTGTGTGTGTGTGATGTGTGTGTGTGTGTGTGTGCTGAGTGTGTCTATGTATGCGCGCGCGTGTGTGTGTGTGGTTGTGTGCGTGTACACGCGTGTGTGGGTGTGTGTGCATGTGTATGAGTGTGTGAGTGTCTATATGTGTGTCTATCTATGTGTCTATGCAAGCGCGGTGTGTGTATGTGTGCGTGAGTCGGTGAGGTCTGTGTGTTTGTTGTATGTGTGTCGTGTGCATATGTCTGTGTCGTATGTATGCGTGTGTGTGTGTGTATGCTCTGTCTGTGTACGCGTTGTGTGGTTGCAGTGTGAGTGTCTATGCTGGTGTGTCTACTATGTGTCTATGCATGCGTGCGTGTGTTTGTGTGTGTGCGTGAGTGGGTGAGTGTTCTGTGTGTGTTTGTTGCGCATGTGTCTGTGTTTGTGTGCCACGCGTGTGTGTGTATGCATGTGTCGTGTCTGTGTGTATGCATGTGTGTGTGCATGTATGTCTGTCTGTGTACGCGTGTGTGTGCATGTACGTTGAGTGTGCTGAGTGTCTATGTGTATGGTCTACCTCATGTGTTCTATGCATGGTGTGTGTGTCTGTGTTGTGTGTGCGCGCGTGAGTTGTGAGTGTCTTTGTGTGTTGTGACTGTGTGTGTGCCTGTCTATTATTGTGTCTATGTATGTGACAAATGTGTGTGTGGTATGTCTATGTATGGCGGCGCGCGGGTGTATGTGTGATTGTGTGTGTGTGGTGCATATGTGTGTGCATATATGTGTGTGCTGTGTGATGTCTATGTATGCTGCACCACGCGTGTGTTAGTGTCGTGTGCGCGCGTGTGTGCATATGTGTGTGTGTGCATATGTTGTGTTAATAATGTTATATGGTGGTGTCACCTGATAAGTCGACCTATAGAATAATCAAATATTAATCAAGATGGTGAAGAGAAAAATATTTTTTAAGGTCATGAGGACAGTTTCGGACCGAGAAAAAATTAAATATGTCGGCCAACAAATCATTTTTCCCCTAATAAAAAAAACAAACAAAAAATGCCGGCCATCAACATTTTTGCCCTTTGGTAAAATAATTCCGCCAAACTTTCACCGTTCCATTCAACAAAAACAAATAACGTTTTATTCCTCTTCCATTTCAACTTAAACAGAAAAGTAAAAACAAAACAAAAAAACAAAAAAAAACACTGTCATATAATTTTGATTCAACCACAAATGACCTTATAAAATATTTTTTTATATATTATTTAGCACAGAGTAAATAAACAACAAGTTGGTCTCACAGATCTGAAGTAAAATTCAGTTAAGTCGATCACTTTATGATCGGTGGACAACTGAATTACTCTAAGGCCGAGAAAGCTGAAGAGAGAGAGAGAGAGAGGAGAAGAGAGAATAGAGAGAGGAGGGAGGGAGAGAGAGAGAGACTAATACACACACACACACACACAGATATAATATATAGTATATATATATATTATATATTACAATATAGGCACAAGCGTTATCACTTTACCTATATCTTATTATAATGGAAGATTGTGTGTTTTTTCTGTCTGTAACCGAAAACTATATTACTACTCAAGTCACAATTCCCTTAATTATTGACCTCAAATTCTCCATGATTCAATCTTTTAAACCTTCAGTATTAATAAAAATTGTTTTACATTATTTAATTACTGTTAACATATCACATACTAACAACATGCAATTGTATTTATATATACAACAAAAAAGCAGTTTACAGTTTTAATGAGAAGGCTAATTTGCATATTGATATTAAAATTTTATTTTAATAAATATGTGCTTGGTATTTATTGATTTCTAATTGTTTTGGTTTATCTAAGAAATGAAAACAAAAATCTTAAAAAAATTTATTGGATAAATCTTAAAAGAAATTTATTTACAAGAAGAAATAACTGTAATATTTCCTTTATTCCTATTTAACAAATAGTTTTAAATTAGGAAAATTACCAATGAAAAGGAGTGGGAGTAATAAAAACGATGGAATAGTTAGTTTCAAGTTGTTCTATTTTCAATCATACCCCCCATCTGTTCCAATATATTTTTATCTAAAATTCTTATCAGTGTTTTCATTAGCCTTTCTAATTTAACATATTCATTATATTAAACTTAAATACTTGCGCACCCGGAGGCGTGCATAATTTGCTAGGTTGTAAAATAAAATCTGGTCTACAACAATATGTTTTTTATAATTTCTAATAGTTGCCAATATTCTATGCGTGCAGATTATCTTAGATGTATTTAGCTAACAGGTTTAGTCTCTTTAAGGAGATATTGTTATTGTATTGAATTCACTAAATATATAATATATTATAATATATATATATATATAATATATTATATATATTATATATATATCAATATAGGAAGAACTCAATATAGTAATCCCATAATAAATTTATTTCGACAAAAATTGGGGCCCATATAATCTAAGTTGATTTAAACCGGCTCCCCCAAATTTTTGCCTCATCAGATGGGTCTCAATTCACTTATGAACAAGCATATCACAAAAAACCCCAAAGAGCTGAATATATGTAAATTCAAAAATTTGGGGAGCCGGTTTAAATCAACTTAGATTTATATGGGCCCCAATTTTTGTCGAAATAAATTTATTATGGGATTACTGTATTGAGTTCTTCCTTTATTGATAAATATTGCTCTGTATATAATCTAAAAGGTTATTTTACATTGAGCTCTCTTTAGTGATTTATGATTCACTGTATTTATACATATTGGATCATCAATATTAGTACAGTGGATCTTGAAATCACATATAGAATCATCCCTTACTACCAAGTTTTGGATAAATCTCTTATATATACTAGCAAATATATGCACCCCCGGGTTGCAAGTATTTAGGTTTTGAAGTATAATAATATATCAAATTAGATTATAAACTATTTAGAAATGAATAAAAAGATTAGAAAATAAGAATAAAACTTACTCTTCACTTCCGTCTTTTCATTCTTATTTTTCCTAATTTAATATTTAGTTAGAATATGAAGTAAAAAATAAAATTAGTTCTTTCGTTTTGTTTATGGATTCTTTTAAGATTTATCCCCAAGATTTTTGCTCAGATTCGTTAAGAGAAAACAAAACATTTAGAAATCAATAATACTAAGCATATATTTATTAAATTCAAATTTTAATATCAATATGCAAATTAGCCTTCCTCGTTCACACTGTAAACCGCTATTTTGTTGTATATATAAATACAATTACATGCTATTAGTAGGTAACATATATCACTTAATAAGTATAACAATTTTATTAATAATTGAGGTTTAAATAAAATAAAATTAATGGTAAATGTGACGTCAATAACTAAGGGAATTATGACTTGAATAGTGATTTAGTTTCGGTTACAGACAGAAAAACACACAATCTCCATTATAATAAGATATGTCTGTGTGTGTGTACACCTTATTTTATCTTAATTCCCTTATATTGGGGAATTTTTATAACCTGTTTTATAGCAACTTAGCATCGAGCAAGTCCATTAACGCCATTTTATCAACTGTGTCTCTGTGTGATTTTTAGTCTACTGTTAATAAGCGTACATCTAGTCCATTTCCAAAATGTTCAGCATTATAATCAGACCCGATTAGTCAGTAACGATAAACGTTTGAGGCCTTGCCCTTAAAATAGATTAACCCCTTGATGAAGGAACAGATGATGATATGAGAATCTTTTCGGCAATAAAGATCCGTTCTTTTTATGGCCTGCTTAATGAGGCTACAGTGTTTGGTTAAAGACTTTTTATGTGCAAAGGGAAAACAAAACAAAAACAATTTGCATCTCGTTTTATTGGGATATTCGCTACATTGCGCTTATCTGGAACCGAACCTGAAATATCTCTGCATACACAGACATACACCCATACACATACAGTCACTTTCACTCAAAGACTCATATAATCAAACAAATATACACACACATACACATATATGCACACATCCAAATAGATGCACACATCCACACGCACATACACACACATACAAGCACACTTAGATAATACTAATATGCACAGACATACAAATACACACATACACATGCATATACATATACATAGAGGTGTGTGTATATATCTAGTGCTAGTGAAAAGGGGTTAGGCTCCCTCGCTATATATATATATATATATATATATATATATATATATATATATATATATATATATATATATATATATATATATATATAGCGAGGGAGCCTAACCCCTTTTCACTAGCACTAGATCAAGGATAATATTTTAGCGTGGGAGGTGGAG
>CM042163.1:1175280-1182780 GCA_023376005.1 Doryteuthis pealeii
GGCAAAGAACGCAGCGTATTCTTGAAATCCCCGGGAATGGGCTATCATCTTTTATTTTATGACACGGCCCCTGCAGTGAACCATTGAACATCTGAGAGAACACCGCAACAATTCAGGAGTTAGTGCAAGGGCTGTCATCATAAGTTCTACTCTTAAGGATACGTTGCTAAGAATTTTTCGATATCAACAGTGTGCTCTTGGGATGCAGCTGTTTAGCTCCCACGCATCATCATCATCACTAGACCCCCTCCCCACCTCACATACACACACACACACACCAGCCTCACCCTAACACACCAATTATCAGTGGGTGGTCAAAATCTAAGCGAAGAAAGACGAAAGAACTCTTTTAGTCTATTATCAAAAAAAAAAAAAAGAAGCTACTGAATTTGCTGGTAATAATTGTTGCATTGAAAATCACTGAAGACTCCTTTGCCCTTTTGTGAGATCTGAATGTAAAACCCCAAAGACGACAAGTTGTTTTCCGAGTGTGTTATATCCTTCTACAATTCAAAGGTTTCCGGTCGGCAAAACCCGGGCGGACGGCTACCACTTTCTTATATGGGGATTAGTAATATATATATATATATATATATATATATATATATATATAATATATATATATTAGGGACTGGCAAAAAAATCGGAAACTACGAGTTTTAAAAGCAAATTAAGAATAATTAAATCTATTATTTAAGGTTACGGTTAATTGTCTAAATCGATAAGTAGTAACATAATAACCATCATTAAAAAAGAAAAATATCATTAGATATGCAGTTTATTTTTAAAAGATTCAAAACTATTTGTTTTTGGTCAATTTCGATGCGATCGGCCATTTGGCTGTTTTTCAATGGTTTTAGGCGCTTGTTTACAATTTTAACGTAACATTTGGGATGGAAATTTTTTAACAAAAATCAGGTAATTATCCGATTTTAATGAAATTTTCAGTATTGATTTAACAATTAATTGATTTTATAATGCATCAGTTATTTTATTTCAAAACTTTAATTTAGTATTTTTGCCATGAAATTAATTATATAAAATTCATTAAAATATAAAAATCCTGATGTTAAGTTAAAATGTTATATTTTAGATTTCTAAACTAATATTCTACTTAATGCAACCCCCCCCTCTCTCTCTCTCTCTCTCTCTCTCTCTCTCTCTCTCTCTCTCTCTCTGCTATAATTTAAAATCTAATTTACTACGACATATATTTTATCTTCGTATTTTTCACTAGACACTCATACACCCTCGCTCTCGTCTCAGAAAACTAACATCACACATACTCTAACAACACATCAAACACTCTCTGTCTCTCTATCTCTCTCTCTCTCTCTCTCTCTCTCTCCCTCTCTCTCTCCTCTCTCTCTCTCTCTCAGACGCTCATAACTCTCGGCTCTCTTCTCCAGAAAACATACACACTCACATACTTTATCTCTATAATTTAATCTAATTTTACATTACGACCTAATTTATCTTCGTATTTTTCACTAGAGACAGAACTCATACGCCTCCTCGCTCTCCTCTCAGAAACACATCTCACACATACTCTAGTACACACACATACACACACCCTCTCTCATCTCATCTCTCTCTTCTCTCTCTCTCTCTTCTCTCTCATTCTCTCTCGTCTCTCTCTCTCAGACGCTCATCACTGCTCTGCTCTCAATCTCAAAAACATAGTCACACTCACACATCCTCCCCCTGTCTCTCTCTCTCTCCCCCTTCTCTCTCTCTCTCTCTCTCTCTCCTCTCTCTCTCTCTCTCTCCTCTCTCCCTCTCTCTCGTCTGCTATAATTTAAAATCTAATTTACGTTACGACCATATTATTTGATCCGCGTATTTTTACTAGACACTCATACACCCTCGCTCTCTCATCAGAAAGACATACAACACTCACACAGTCTTCTAACAATACTCTAACATATAAAAACACACCTCTCTATCCCTCTCCCTCTCCTCTCTCGTCTCTCCCTCCTCTCATCTCGTCGTCTCTCTTCTTCTTCCTCCTCTACTCCCCGTCTCTTCATGACGCTCATACTCCCAGCTTCTCTCTCAGAAAACATACACACTCAACCATACTCTCCGCCCCTCCCCGCCCCTCCCCCCCCTCCTTCTCTCTCTCTCTTCAGTCTTCTCTCTCTCCCCCCTCCTCGTCTCTCTCTCCCTCCCCCCTCTCCCTCCATTCCTCTCCCTCTCTCCTCCTCACTCGCCTTCCTTCCTCCCCCCTCCTCTCCACCCTCTTCTCTTCCCCCATCTCTCCTCTCCTCTTCTCCCTCTCTCTCCTCCCTCTCTTCCTCCTCCCCTCCTCTCTCTCTCGCTCTCTCCTCTCCCCTCCTCGTCTCCCTCTCGCCTCCTGTCTCTCCTCATCTCTCTCCACTCCCTCTTCTCCTCCTCCCCCTCTCCTCTCTTCCCTCTCTTCCCTCTGTCTCCTCTCCCTTCCGGTCGTTCCCCTCTCTCCTCTCTCCCTCCGCTCCCGTCCCAGTCGCTCCCCTCCTCTCCCTCTCCCTTCCTCCCTCTTCGGTCCCTCTCTCGCCTCCCCCTCTCTTCCTACTCCCTCTCTTCCTCCCTTCTCTCCGTCATCTCCCTCTTCCTCTCCTCTCTCCTCCTCTCTCCTCCTCCTCTCCCCTCCTCTGCTTTCCTCCTCTCCCCCTCTCTCTCCTGCTTTCCTCTCCCCCCTGTCTCCTCCTTCCGAGCCTCCTTCCTCCTCCCCTCCCTCTCTCTCCCCTCTCTCTCCCCCCCGTCGCGCTCTCTCCTCTTTCCCTCCTTCTCCCTCCCTTTCCCCTCCCTCTCTCCTCTCTCTCCTCCTCGCCTCTCTCTCCTCTCCCTCTCACTCTCCTCCTTCCTCTCTCCTCGCCTTCCTCTCCCCCTCTCTCTCCCCCTCTCTCTCTCTCCTCCTCGCCTCCCTCTCCTCCCTCACCTCTTTGGTTACATACTTCTCCTCTCTTTCTACTCTCTCTCCGTCCTCTCCTCTTCCGCCCTCTCTGCCTCCCTTCTCTCCTCTTCTCCATCTCTCTTCTCCCTTCACTCTCCCCCTCCCGCACCTCTCTCTCTCTCTCTCTCTCTCTTCTCTCTCTCTCTCTCTCTCTCAAATTAAATTTAAGTGTAAGAGGATGATTAAAAAGAGAAAGACCGCCATGACAGTCAAAATTTGCTGGCTACAAAAATACCCTTTTTCTTGAAAAAGAGCAAATCTTAGACACTTTCACATATACCCGGATTAGACACTTTCGATGTCCTGATTAGACACTTTCACATGTTTCCTGATTAGACACGTTCACGTGTTTCCTTATGAGACACTTTCACATGTTACCCGTATTAGACCCTTTCACATGTACTCGGATTTAGACACTTTCACATGTTCCCAGATAGACTTTCACATGTACCCGATAGACAGTTTCAAATTTACCCATATTAAACACATGAGATTTTAGGATGTCACTTTCAGTATGAACCACCAAGTTAAAATCGTTGTTCAGTGTATAACACATTTCTTACTAAATATTAAAAAAAAAAATTTGTTTTTTTTCTCCATCGCCAGAAGAGATATATCTAATATAGATGTTATTATTTACAAGTTATCAGTCGTTAAAAGCCGTGCGGGAAAACCATGCAAAATGTACAGCAAACAGGGTCGGAGCTCGGAATGTCTAACCCCTCCCCGCCCCCTCTCCCCGCGGACTTTACTTACTTCAGTTCATTTTTGACTGATATTGATTCTGACATCTGTTCACCCATTAACCGAAGCCCCGAAGTCATTGGGGAAAGATCGAACTAGTGCAAATGAACCTTTCAAGGGAACCAAATCTCCTTAGAGAGAAAGAGATACGTTACAAGAAAAGAAAGAAATAAGTAAGGAAAGAAAGAAAAGAAAGAAAGAATAATAAAGTGAATAAAGAAAGTAAAGAAAGAAAGAAAGGAAAGAGGAAGGAAGGAAGGAAGAGGAAGATAGAAGAAAAAGAAGAAGAAAGAAAAGAAAAGGAAGGAAGGGAGAGAGAGAAGAAAAGAAAAGAAAGAAGGAAGGAAGGAAGGAAGGAAGGAGGGAGGAGAGACAAAAGAAAGAAAAGAAAGAAAGGAAGGAGGAAAGGAAGGGAGGAAGAGACAAAAGAAAAGAAAGAAAGAAAGAAAGAAAGAAAGAAAGAAAGAAGGGAGGAGAGACAAAGAAAGAAAGAAAGAAAGAAAGATAAAGAAAGAAGGAAGAGAAAGGAAGGAAGGGAGACAAAAGAAAAAAAGAAAAGAAAGAAGAAAGAAAGAAGGAAGGAAGAAGACAAAAAGAAAGAAGAAAAAGAAGAAGGAAGGAAAGACAAAAGAAAGAAAAGAAAGAAAGAGGAAGGAAGGAAGACAAGAAAGAAAGAAAGAAAGAAGGAAAGAAAGAAGGAAGAAAAACAAAAGAAAAGAAAAGAAAGAAAGAAAGAAAGAAAGAAAGAAGAAAAGAAAAAGATGAACTGTTAATAAATGGCCGGTCACTGTATCAACATTGCTTTCTGAATTAAATGGACACATGCTCACTGCAAAGATGGACCCTTAATCTACTAAAAGCAATCGTCCCCTAAATGTTTACATTTTTTGCAGAACCTGTCATGAGAAAAATGGATAAGCCGAAGATTATCAGATTAGTGAGTGACAACCATTATCCCAGTTTAGACAAGTCATAGTTGGCAAAGAGTAGTCGACTTCTCTCTTTTGAAAAGATCGATCTATCTATCTATCTATCTATCTATATTATATATATATTATATAATATATATATATATATATATATATTTGTTGTTAAAAGTAATTGCCGATTTTCCGTTTAAATGTGCAATAACATATATAATATATATATATATATATATATATATAATATAATTATGAAATATTGATTAGGTTCGCCTGAAAATCGTATGCGTGAAACTAAGTAATCTTTAATATATATTAAATGTACTAGCAAATTATATGCACCCTCCGGGCGCAAGTATTTAAGTTTTAATGTAATGAAATATCGTATTAAATTGAGGCAGACAAAAAGATTATGTAACAGATGGGGTATAATAGAAAAATAGAATGAAACTTACTCTTCAATCACTCCCGTCTTTCATTGCTGAATTTTACTTATTTAACTATTTAGTTAAATTAGGGAATAAAGAATAAAATGACAGTTATTTTTCTTTGTTAATGGATTTCATTTAAGATTCATTGAAGAGATTTTTGCTTATATTCATTAAAATAAAACCGAACAGTTAGAAATCAATAATACTAAGCACATATTTAATAAAATCACATTTTTTAATATCAATATGCAAATTAGCCTTCCCATTCACACTGCAAACCGCTATTTTTTGTATATATAAATACAATTGCATGTTCTTTGTATGTAGATATGGACAACACTAATAAAAAGGTGAAGAAATTTTATTAATAATTGAGGTTTAATATAAATAAAAATCATGAGAATGTGATGTAAATAACTATGCTAATTGTGACTCGATTATGATATAAGTTTCGGTTACAGACAGAAAACACACAATCTCCATTATAATAAGATATCTGCTCTATGCTATTTGTGTATGAGCACTTGATTTTTGTCTTTTTATCATCGCTTAGTTTTTAAACTAACTCTCTAGATATATCCCTCATTTCAATATATATATATATATATATATATATATATATATATATATATATATATACGTGTTTTTCCCTTAAGTCTTAATGTTAGTTTTGTTTGGGTTTTATTGTGTTTTATCTTTTATTATTTTATTTAGTTTTTTATTGTTTTTTTTTTTTGCTGATTTGTTTTTTGTTTTTTATGATACGTAATCTATACATATAATAAAAGACAGTTGTGTGTATATGTATGTCCGGGGAAACTTCGAAATAAAAACAATTAACGACAAAGTAAATATAATTATACATTAAATATCACCAGGGCTTGGTTTCTGAGGAAAATAATAGAGATTAGATTTATATTCGTGAAGATGATTATAAAATGAAATTTAAATAACAGCATGTATTTTTTTTTTCATTTAATATTTTAGATAGTAGACATTAACATTTCTTTTCAGAGTAGCTGGATCAATGCAAGGTCTTTTTTTTTTTTACATAAAGATTTAAATACGGCATCCCCACGAGGGTTCAACTCATGATTCAGTAATAATTGATCTGCGGGACTAACTATTAAAAAATCCCCATCTACCCAGGCGACGCCGGGTAGCCGCTGCTAGTAATATCATAAAGCCTCCTTCATATTGTACTGAATCAACCTTTTATTTTTTATTTTTTTTACTCCTTGTTCGTTTTCCACGTTTGTTTTCTTTTTGTTTTGTTTTTATTTTTTGGTGGGGTTGCTTTTTGGAGGGGGGGGTCACTGTAGTCTGAGTGACAGTAAAGTCTCTTCAGGTGTCCAAGATTCTACTAAGTATTCTACGCTTATTTCAACAATGTTGTTATCTGGATGTTTCCAATTCTTCCTCTGATTTTTAATTCCTCAAGTTCAGTTTTCCAACAAACAAATCATAGCAGCATATTATTATTATTTATTATTATATTATTATATTATTTTTTATTATTGAGTTTTCGCATTAGCTGAATGGTCTTTCACTGGATCTGAGTGACAGCAAGTCTCCTCGGGTCTCCAGACTCTTCTGAGTATTCTGGCAGATTGCAGCAGTGCAGTGTTCTGAATGGTATCAATCCTTCCTTTGATTTCCAGACTTTCCAAACCCTTTTCCAATCCTTTTGGGACCGTTCCAAGTGCACCAACTACAATTGGTTAATCACTTTCACTTTCATATTCCATAACTTTTTCAGTTCTCTGACAAGGTCCAGATATTTGTCCATTTTTTCATTTTCTTTTAACTTCACCCTGTATCTGCTGGAACTGCAAAATCCACCATTTGACAAGTTCTTTCTTTTTTGTTTATCAACACTAGGTCTGGTCTTCTTGCTGGGATAAGGTGATCCGTTTTTATTTCAAAAAAGTCCCAGAGAATTTTATGCGTTTCGTTCTCAAGAACAGATTTCTGGTTATGCAATATACCACTTTGTTGTATGGTCAAAATTTAATATTTTGCATAATTCCCATGGATCACCTTTCCAACCCAGTTCGTGTCTAGTTTTGTACTCCCGTTGTGCTAGTTTGCTACATTCGCATAGTACATGGTTTACAGTCTCATCTCTATTACCGTATAGTCTACATTTACTATTTTGTTGGTCTTAATTATTATTATTATTATTATTATATTATTATTATTATTATTATTAATTTATCATCATCTCATTATCATCATTATTATTATTATTATTGTTAATTTTTGCTCCATTAGAGTTTTACATACCTGCCTGAGCCGGTGTTGGTCATTGCAGGTCTCCAAGACTCCTCCCATTATTCTAGTTGATCTTAACAATCCTGTAGTTTGGATGGTCTTGATTCCGCAAGCACTTATGTGATTAAAAGTTTTGTCTCTGTCTCCATCCTACACTTGCTACTCTGTTCACTCTGACACGAGTGGTAGTACC
>CM042163.1:1191398-1201398 GCA_023376005.1 Doryteuthis pealeii
AAGAGATATTATTATATTACATTTAAAAAAGTTTTTTTAAAAAAACAAAAAGCCAAAAAAATAACAAAAAACCCACACTTCCAGACAGAAAAGACCAGAACAAGAACAGACAAGACCAGAACCCACAGAACACCACACAACACCACACACAATATAATATAAATATATTATATAATATATATATATATTTTGAAAATAAACGGCAAGAAAGCCTTCTAATATAATACATACTATATGTGTGGTGGTGTGGTGTGGTGTGGTGTGGTGGCGCGTGTGATCTGTCTTGGTTTCCTGTGTCCTAGTGTGTGGTTGTATGTGGTGTGTAAAAATTTTTTTTAATAAAGACAGAACCCCCTCTCTCTCTCTCTCCTCTCTCTCTCTCTCTCTCTTCTCTCTCTCTCTCTCTCTCTCTCTCTCTCTCCATATATAATATATATATATATATATATATATATTGGATAAAGACAGAAAGCGTATAATATATATATATAATATATATATATATATAATATATATATATATGGAGAGAGAGAGACAGAGAGACAGAGAGAGAGGGGGTTCTGTCTTTATTAAAAAAAAATACACACACATACACACACACTATATATATATACATATATTGGATAAAGACAGAAAGCGTATATGTGTATATATATTCAATATATATATATATATATATATATATATATATATTCATTCATATATATATATATATATATATATATATATATTCATATTCATATATATATATATATATATATATATATAAATTAGAAATCGGATGCCCACTGAAAGAGGGGGTGGTCCATGGCTTTTTTTTTGTCAACCATCGAATTTATTCTCATTACGGATTGGATTCACTTGAAAAGTGAATCATGTTTTATTCATTACTATTATTAAGTCAAGATTGTAGCTGGAGCAAAACAAGCCGGTGTGAATAGAAAGTTACAACAGAAGATATTCAAAAAAAAAAGCCAAAGAAGAAAAAAAAAAGAAAGAAAAGCAATTTTTCTTCCATGAAAGAAAAAGTAAAAGAGAAAAGAAATACAAGGAGGAAATACGAAAATGGAGGAGGGTGTTCTTTAACGATATGGTGAATAAAAGGTCGAATTAATTTGAATTAAACTTTCTCTAGGCAATTTCCTTCATTATTTACGCTTAAAATAACCAAAATGAACGCACAGAAAGAGACACACACGAACATTCGGGTATATACAAAGGTGTTCATATATCCACCCTGTCAGCCCGACTTAGATTACGTTGACTGTATCCCTTGCAAAAGAGTAAGACCACCACACAAAGAAAGGGTGTTCTGTGTATAACACTAAACAGCATCTAATAGAAAAGCCCCAGTTCTAGAATCTGGATAGTATGGAGTACCCATTCATTGCCATTACTCCCAGGTCCACTCTGGCTTGGAGTGGTAGTACTTGTTAGGGTTCCATCACGGGTTCAAATAGTTCTATTTAAAAATCATTCGTATTCGATAGGAATATTTGATACCATACAACTGTACATTATTTGTATTAATAATAGTTACTTGAAAGTATAATTGTTTACTAAGGATTATTATTATTAGTTACTTGAAAATATATAATTGTGTGCAAATTATTTGTATTACGAATAGTTACTTGAAGCTATAATTGTTTACTAAGGATTATTATTATTAGTTTCTTGAAACCATATAACTGTGTGCAAATTATTTGTATTACGAATAGTTACTTGAAGCTATAATTGTTTACTAAGGATTATTATTATTAGTTTCTTGAAACCATATAACTGTGTGCAAATTATTTGTATTACGAATAGTTACTTGAAGCTATAATTGTTTACTAAGGATTATTATTATTAGTTTCTTGAAACCATATAACTGTGTACAAATTATTTGTATTAATAATAGTTACTTGAAACTATAATTGTTTATTAAGGATTATTATTAGTTACTTGAAACCATATAACTACATTATTTGTATTAAGAATAGTTACTTGAAACTATAATTGTTTACTAAGGATTATTATTATTAGTTACTTGAAACCATATAACTACATTATTTGTATTAAGAATAGTTACTTGAAACTATAATTGTTTACTAAGGATTATTATTATTAGTAACTTAAAACCATATAACTACATTATTTGTATTAAGAATAGTTACTTGAAACTATAATTTTTTACTAAGGATTATTATTATTAGTAACTTAAAACCATATAACTACATTATTTGTATTAAGAATAGTTACTTGAAACTATTGTTTACTAAGGATTATTATTATTAGTAACTTAAAACCATATAACTACATTATTTGTATTAAGAATAGTTATTTGAAACTATAATTGTTTACTAAGGATTATTATTAGTAGTAACTTAAAACCATATAACTACATTATTTGTATTAAGAATAGTTATTTGAAACTATAATTGTTTACTAAGGATTATTATTATTAGTAACTTAAAACCATATAACTACATTATTTGTATTAAGAATAGTTATTTGAAACTATAATTGTTTACTAAGGATTATTATTATTAGTAACTTAAAACCATATAACTACATTATTTGTATTAAGAATAGTTACTTGAAACTATAATTGTTTACTAAGGATTATTATTATTAGTAACTTAAAACCATATAACTACATTATTTGTATTAAGAATAGTTATTTGAAACTATAATTGTTTACTAAGGATTATTATTAGTAGTAACTTAAAACCATATAACTACATTATTTGTATTAAGAATAGTTATTTGAAACTATAATTGTTTACTAAGGATTATTATTATTAGTAACTTAAAACCATATAACTACATTATTTGTATTAAGAATAGTTACTTGAAACTATAATTGTTTACTAAGGATTATTATTATTAGTAACTTAAAACCATATAACTACATTATTTGTATTAAGAATAGTTACTTGAAACTATAATTGTTTACTAAGGATTATTATTATTAGTAACTTAAAACCATATAACTACATTATTTGTATTAAGAATAGTTACTTGAAACTATAATTGTTTACTAAGGATTATTATTATTAGTAACTTAAAACCATATAACTACATTATTTTGTATTAAGAATAGTTACTTGAAACTATAATTGTTTACTAAGGATTATTATTATTAGTAACTTAAAACCATATAACTACATTATTTGTATTAAGAATAGTTACTTGAAACTATATTGTTTACTAAGGATTATTATTATTAGTAACTTAAAACCATATAACTACATTATTTGTATTAAGAATAGTTACTTGAAACTATAATTGTTTACTAAGGATTATTATTATTAGTAACTTAAAACCATATAACTACATTATTTGTATTAAGAATACTTACTTGAAACTATAATTGTTTACTAAGGATTATTATTATTAGTAACTTAAAACCATATAACTACATTATTTGTATTAAGAATAGTTACTTGAAACTATAATTGTTTACTAAGGATTATTATTATTAGTAACTTAAAACCATATAACTACATTATTTGTATTAAGAATAGTTACTTGAAACTATAATTGTTTACTAAGGATTATTATTATTAGTAACTTAAAACCATATAACTACATTATTTGTATTAAGAATACTTACTTGAAACTATAATTGTTTACTAAGGATTATTATTATTAGTAACTTAAAACCATATAACTACATTATTTGTATTAAGAATAGTTACTTGAAACTATAATTGTTTACTAAGGATTATTATTATTAGTAACTTAAAACCATATAACTACATTATTTGTATCGAATAGTTACTTGAAACTATAATTGTACCTAACTTGTACCTAAGCCACTTCGGTACGTGGTAAATATCTAGTTTCAGTAGCAGGACTCGTGGACATACCACAATATGATAATCTAATTATTGGAAAGTTTGGTATGTTTACTTAAGAGCTATTGCTAAATAGTTGAATATGTAAAAAGTATAATAATTTTCATTTAATACTCTCTCTCTCTCTCTCTCTCTCTCTCTCTCTCTCTCTCTCCTCTCTCTCTCTCTCTCTCTCTCCTTCTTTTCTTCTTTTCATCTTTTCATTATGTTCGTTTGAAAAAATATTAGCGGTATCGCTTCCGCGTGCTTACCTAATTTATCTATCTTTCCCCTATTCTCTTTCTTTCTTTCTTTCTTAAATTTTTTCTGTGTAGCATGTCTTTTTTCTACCTTTTTTATAATATAAAACGGAATGGCAACTAGTTTCGCTGATTAATTCCTTAGTGTCTTACATTTAAATTAAATTCTTTTGTGGTATATTAACTCGCCCCGTCGGCGAGGCATAGACCACGCTGACTTGATGCACTGAAGAGGGGTAAGACCCTCCCTAAAACGTTTCCTCGGTATGGGTCTAAACTGCATTCAGTGTTGAAATTCCTACTACCATTACTCCCAGGTTCATGTTGATACGGACTAGTAGTACCTGTTTTGGTTTCATTCATGAGGAAATACATATATGTGAATTTTACCTGAGGTGACGAGTCTCTTAAAAAAATAAGAATCAGATGAAATTTTTACATTTCATCTTTGACGATTTTTAACCAGAGGGTGTTGTAAGATGATAACGGTCGTATAGTTAAGGAACACGATTATTAATATATAGATTTTACAGCATTTTCTTTCATTGCACTTTATTGAATCTTGTTTCAGACGTGTCTATGACTTACGATCAATAGTTTCTAACCGACTCGATCTTTAATTATCGATGGCAACGTTTGAGCCGAGAGGATTTTTAAGAGAGGAAAAAAATTGGAATCAACGGAGTCCATTGGTATTTTTTTAAAGGGGGGGGGGGTGTTGAGAACGACATTTCTAGACTAAATTCATAACATTGTAACATTAAATATAAATAATTAGGGGCGTGTTATATGTCGTTTCACATATGGCATTTTTCCGTTGAAATAAGGATTTAAATACTGGTTATCTTTATAAATTCCATTAGTGTACTTCTCCCTTTATCTCTGTCTCGCCCCCTCTGTGTGTGTGTGTGTGTGTGTGTGTGTGTGTGTGTGTGTGTGTGTGTGAGTGTGTCTATGTATGCGCGCGCGTGTGTGTGTGTGGTTGTGTGCGTGTACACGCGTGTGTGGGGTGTGCATGTGTGTGAGTGTGTGAGTGTCTATATGTGTGTCTATCTATGTGTCTATGCAAGCGCGTGTGTGTATGTGTGCGTGAGTCGGTGAGTGTCTGTGTGTGTGTGTATGTGTGTGTGTGCATATGTCTGTGTCTGTATGTATGCGTGTGTGTGTGTGTATGTCTGTCTGTGTACGCGTGTGTGTGCATGTGAGTGTCTATGTGTGTGTCTACCTATGTGTCTATGCATGCGTGCGGTGTGTTTGTGTGTGTGCGTGAGTGGGTGAGTGTCTGTGTGTGTTTGTGCGCATGTGTCTGTGTTTGTGTGCCCACGCGTGTGTGTGTATGCATGTGTCTGTGTCTGTGTGTATGCATGTGTGTGTGCATGTATGTCTGTCTGTGTACGCGTGTGTGTGCATGTACGTGAGTGTGTGAGTGTCTATGTGTGTGTCTACCTATGTGTCTATGCATGCGTGTGTGTGTGTGTGTGTGTGTGCGCGCGTGAGTGTGTGAGTGTCTTTGTGTGTGTGTCTGTGTGTGTGCCTGTCTATTTATGTGTCTATGTATGTGTGTGTGTGTGTATGTCTATGTATGTGCGCGCGCGTGTGTATGTGTGTGTGTGTGTGTGTGTGCATATGTGTGTGCATATATGTGTGTGTGTGTGTATGTCTATGTATGTGCACACGCGTGTGTATGTGTGTGTGCGCGCGTGTGTGCATATGTGTGTGTGTGCATATGTGTGTTTAATAAATGTTAATATGTGTGTCACCTGATAAGTCCGACCTATAGAATATCAAATATAATCCAAGAGGTGAAGAGAAAATATTTTTAAGGTCACTGAGGGACAGTTGGGACGAGAACTTAAATATGTCGGCCAACAAATCATTTGTTCCCCTAATAAAAAAAACAAACAAAAAATGCGGCCATCAAACATTTTTCCCTTTGGTAAAATAATTTCGCAAACTTTCACCGTTCCATCCAACAAAACAAATAACGTTTATTCCTCTTCCATTTCAACTTAAACAGAAAAGTAAAAACAAAAACAAAAAACAAAAAAAACACTGTCATTAATTTTGATTCAACCACAAATGACCTATAAATATTTTTTATATATATTTAGCACAGAGTAATAAACAACAAGTTGGTCTCACAGATCTGAAGTAAATCAGTTAAGTCGATTCATTTATGATCGGTGGACAACTGAGATTACTCTAAGCCGGCAAGAGAGAGAGAGAGAGAGGAGAGAGAAGAGAGAGAGGAGAGGGAGGGAGGGAGAGAGAGAGAGACTAATACACACACACACACACACAGATATATATATATATATATATATATATATATATTACAATATAGGCACAAGGTTATCACTTGTACCTATATCTTATTATAATGGAGATTGTGTGTTTTTCTGTCTGTAACCGAAACTATATTACTACTCAAGTCACAATTCCCTTAATTATTTACGTCAAATTCTCCATGATTTCAATCTTTTAAACCTTCAGTTATTAATAAAAATTGTTTTACATTATTAATACTGTTAACCATATCTACATACTAACAACATGCAATTGTATTTATATATACAACAAAAAAGCAGTTTACAGTTTTAATGAGAAGGCTAATTTGCATATTGATATTTAAAATTTTATTTTAATAAATATGTGCTTGGTATTATTGATTTCTAATTGTTTGGTTTTATCTTAAGAAATATAAACAAAAATCTTAAAAGAAATTTATGGATAAATCTTAAAAGAAATTTATTTACAAGAAGAAATAACTGTAATATTATCCTTTACTTCCTATTTTAACTAAATAGTTAAATTAGGAAAATTTACCAATGAAAGAGGGGAGTAATAGAAAACGATGGAATAGTTAGTTTCAAGTTGTTCTATTTTTCAATCATACCCCCTCTGTTCCATATATTTTTATCTAAATTCTTATTCAGTTTCATTAGCCTTTCTAATTTAACATATTTCATTATATTAAAACTTAAATACTTGCACCCGGAGGGTGCATATATTTGCTAGTTGTAATAAATCTGGTCTACTAACGTATTTTTTTTTTAATTTCAATAGTTGCAATATTCTATGACGTGCAGATTATCTTTAGATGTATTTAGCTAACAGGTTTAGGTCTCTTTAAGGAGATATTGTTATTGTATGAATTCACTAATATATATATATATATATATATATATATATATATATATATATATATATATATATATATATATATCAATAAAGGAAGAACTCAATACAGTAATCCCATAATAAATTTATTTCGACAAAAATTGGGGCCCATATAAATCTAAGTTGATTTAAACCGGCTCCCCAAATTTTTGCCTCATCAGATGGGTCTCAATTCACTTATGAACAAGCATATCACAAAAAACCCCAAAGAGCTGAATATATGTAAATTCAAAAATTTGGGGAGCCGGTTTAAATCAACTTAGATTTATATGGGCCCCAATTTTTGTCGAAATAAACTTATTATGGGATTACTGTATTGAGTTCTTCCTTTATTGATAAATATTGCTCTGTATATAATCTAAAAGGTTATTTTACATTGAGCTCTCTTTAGTGATTTATGATTCACTGTATTTATACATATTGGATCATCAATATTAGTACAGTGGATCTTGAAATCACATATAGAATCATCCCTTACTACCAAGTTTTGGATAAATCTCTTATATATACTAGCAAATATATGCACCCTCCGGGTGCAAGTATTTAAATTTTAATGTAATAGAATAATTATATCAAATTAGAAGGGCTAATGAAACTAAATAAGAATGCAGATAAAAAGATTTGAAACATAGAATAACTGAAACTTACTTGTCCATCACTTCCGTCTTTCATTGCTAATTTTTTCTAATTTAACTATTTAGTTAAAATAGGAAGTAAAGAATAAAATTAGTTATTTATTCTTGTTAATGGATTTCTTTTAAGATTTATTGAAGAGATTTTTGCTCATGTTCATTAAGATAAAATCAAACAATTAGAAATCAATAATACTAAACACATATTTATTAAAATTAAATTATTAATATCAGTATGCAAATTAGCCTTCCTGTTCACATTGTAAACTGCTATTTTGTTGTATATATAAATACAATTGAATGTTATCAGCATGTACATATAGTCAACAGTATTAATAATGTAAAACAATTTTATTAATAATTGAGGTTTAAGATAAAATAATAGTTATGGAGAATGTGGCGTAAATAACTAAGGTAATTGTCACTTGAGTAGTAATATAGTTTCGGTTACAGACAGTAAAACTCACAATCTCCATTATAATAAGATATATATATATATATATATATAATATATATATATATATATATATGTCTGTGTGTGTGTGTGTGTGTGTACACCTTATTTTATCTTAATTCCCTTATATTGGGGAATTTTTATAACCTGTTTTATAGCAACTTAGCATCGAGCAAGTCCATTAACGCCATTTTATCAACTGTGTCTCTGTGTGATTTTTAGTCTACTGTTAATAAGCATACATCTAGTCCATCTCCAAAATGTTCAGCATTATAATCAGACCCGATTAGTCAGTAACGATAAACGTTTGAGGCCTTGCCCTTAAAATAGATTAACCCCTTGATGAAGGAACAGATGATGATATGAGAATCTTTTCGGCAATAAAGATCCGTTCTTTTTATGGCCTGCTTAATGAGGCTGCAGTGTTTGGTTAAAGACATTTTATGTGCAAGGGGAAAACAAAAAAAAAAAAACAATTTGCATCTCGTTTTATTGGGATATTCGCTACATTGCGCTTATCTGGAACCGAACCTGAAATATCTCTGCATACACAGACATACACCCATACACATATAAACACTCATACACAAAGACTCATATATTCAAACAAACGTACACACACATACACATATATGCACACATCCAAATAGATGCACACATCCACACGCACATACACACACATACAAGCACACTTACATAATACTAATATGCACAGACATACAAATACACACATACACATGCATATACATATACATAGAGGTGTGTACTTGGCTCTACTTAGGTATCGAGCGCTTTTTACATATTAGCTTCTCCTAGCGGTTATATGAATATATATATATCTTATATACATATATATACATATAAATTATTTTTTCTTTTGGCCAAATACTGTACCAATAGATTATTTTTTGTTGGTACGAATATCTTGGTCCTTTCTTTTTTTCAAAAAATTTTTTCTTCCTGGTTGATGTTTGGTAGTATATTTTTACAATCAAACTATCTGCTGGGTTTTTTCTCTCCGCAAGGATCTACCAACACGCTTGGTATATTATATATATACATATATATATATATATATATATATATATATATATATATATATATATATATATATAGAGAGAGAGAGAGAGAGAGAGAGAGAGAGATATAAACGTTCTCCTATAAAAAGAATGGGGCACTCTCTGGCGGTCTTTACATGGATAGAAATGTGTGTATTCATCAGTTAAAATCCCCTTTCCATTCTGTAGGTGACGATGGCCGAGCCGTTAAGCAGCCAGACTGATGATGAATCGATCGGGTTTCTGTGTAGGTAGCTTAAAATGTCTAGCCACACTGAAGTAGACCTAATACCCCTAAACACGGTGTTTGTGGATGACTATATATATATATATATATATATATATTACACACAAACACACACACACATATATATATATATCAGTCATCCACAGACACGTGTTTCGAAGTTTACTTCTCATCAGTGCGGCTCGACTTTTTGACAGCTAGCCAGGATCGAAACCCGACAGAATTTTCGTCTGCCAAATTCTTTACCCTTGCGGCTATCAGCAGCTGTCAGTCTAGGGTGAACAATTAATTGCTACATACTTTACGGCGGTATGTTCTTACAATCACCAGAGAACTCAAATCTGTAAA
>CM042163.1:1206398-1211398 GCA_023376005.1 Doryteuthis pealeii
CACCGGAAGAAAAAAAAATACCAAATATCAGGGAATTAACCGAATTTAATGAAATTTTCAGTGTTGATATATTAATGAATAAAGGATATAATGTACCAGTTATTTTATTTGAAAACTTTTATATTTTTTCAGGTCAGTTAACTTTGAACCACATATTTTTGAGAATCTGTGTTACGCCTCATAGATACGTGGTTCAAAGTTAACTGGCCTGAAAAAATGTATAAATTAAAATAAGTTCGATTTAACTGAAGTCCTTTAACCGAACAGTCCCTTAACTCGACCAGACAATTTCAAATGCATCTCTGCAGGGTGATAACCCCCCCTCCAATGGAATCACCTGCTGACCGTGGGTGGTGACTCATTATACTTAAGGATGGAATCCTGGTGGCTGAACTGTCCATGACACGCAACAGTCCCCCACTTTGGCCCTTACTTAGGCTAGACGGTTGGGCGAAGAGAACCCCTCCGATCGATCGGCTGGTCACGTCAAGCCATAGCACCCATATGATAGTCCCAATCATCTTGTCCTCATAGCACAACCACAACTATTTTCATATATGTGCTAGAAAGCGGTGGCTGAGGGTTTTTAGTGTCCTGGGTATGACATTAAACTGTATCAAATGGCGAGGTTCCAATTCTGCAGCTCTGGGGAGTGTGGAGTACTCCTTCATCGCTATTACTCCCAGGTCCACTGAATTGGAGTGGTAGTACCTGTTAGGGTTCCATCTGTGGATTAAATAGAAAAAAATAGTTTAAAAAGAAATGGAGTTTTTTAAAAAATCAATAGCCATCAAGAATGAATAAAACAAAACTTCTCCGGCATATTTAAGTCCGTTGAAAAATAGATAGATAGATAGATAGATAGATAGATAGATAGATAGATAGATAGATATGAATAGAATGAGATAGATAGATAGATAGATAGATAGATATGAACAGAATGGGATAGATAGATAGATAGATAGATAGATAGATAGATAGATATGAACAGAAGGAGATAGATAGATAGATAGATAGATAGATAGATAGATAGATAGATATTAACAGAAGGGGATAGATAGATAGATAGATGGATAGATAGATAGATAGATAGATAGATAGATAGATATGAACAGAAGGAGATAGATAGATAGATAGATAGATAGATATGAACATAATGAGATAGATAGATAGATAGATAGATAGATAGATATGAACAGAATGAGATAGATAGATAGATATGAACAGAATGAGATTGATAGATAGATAGATAGATAGATAGATATGAACAGAATGGGATAGATAGATAGATAGATAGATAGATAGAAGATAGATAGATAGAGATAGATATGAACATAAGATAGATAGATAGATAGATAGATAGATAGATAGAGAGAGAGAGAGAGAGAGAGATGGATATGAACAGAATGAGATAGATAGATAGATAAGATAGATAGATGATAGATATGAAACAGAATAGATAGATAGATAGATAGATAGATAGATAGATAGATAGATAGTAGATAGATAGATAGATAGATAGATAGATATGAACAGAATGGGATAGATAGAAGATAGATATGAACAGAATGAGAATAGATAGATAGATAGATAGATAGATAGATAGATATGAACAGAATGAGATAGATAGATAGATAGATAGATAGATAGATAGATAGATATGAACAGAATGAGATAGATAGATCACACATACACACATACATAAATTCAAACAAATTTGGTTAGAAATAATAAATTCCTTTTTTTTTCCTTTTCTTTTATGTTTGCTAACAATTTTTTTTAAATGTTATCCTCTTTGAAAGGTGTTAATGAGTTGTCCAAAAGCGTTATCATTAGTGATTCAATTACTTTCACTTCTTTTCTGAACCATTATCAAGGTTGTTTATTATTTGTCTAAACTATTGTTTCGTTTTTGTCGCTAAGGTGACGCTAAGTACATATTTACATACATAGACAGATAGATAGATATATCGGAATACGCTAAGATAGATAGACCATACATACATACATACATACATACATATTGGATAGATAGATAAATAGAAATACACTAAGATAGATAGAATATATATACATACACGAAGATAGATAGATAGATACATACATACATACATACATAGCAATAGCATAATCTTTACAGATCACTGCCATCCCTCACAATCCTATAACCCCACCACCAGAACCTTTCCTCTCATGAGCCCTCAAATGACTCATCAAACCCGCTACAGATCCACAAAGTTTGATGCAAATATGATATAGGAAGGACGTCTTTCCCGTTGTATCAGATGGATCAGATGATAAAATTGATGATTATGCACCACCATATATCTCTTAATACATACATACATACATATGAACAGACTGAGATAGATAGATAGATAGATAGATAGATAGATAGCAATACACTACAATACATCATACACACATGCATTGATAGATAGATAGATAGATAGATAGATAGATAGATATGTAGCCTGAGATTGATAGACAGATAAATAGATTAGAGGAGACTGATATATATATATATATATATATATATATATATATATATATATATATATATATAGAGAGAGAGAGAGAGAGAGAGATAGATAGATAGATAGATGGGTTAATAGATAGATAGATAGATAGATAGATAGATAGATAGATAGATAGATGGGTTAATAGATAGATAGATAGATAGATAGATAGATAGCAATACACTATTTTGAGTTTTGAGCTGACTAAGATAGATAGGTAAATAGATAGATAGATAGACAGACAGACAGATAGATTGATAGATACATAGCAATACACTAGAATACATCATACACACGCATAGATAGATAGATAGATAGACAGATAGATAGCAAAAGACTAAGATACATCATACACACATGCATAGATAGACAGACAGACAGACAGACAGATAGATACATAGCAATACACTAGAATACATCATACACATGCATAGATAGATAGATAGATAGACAGACAGACAGATAGATAGACAGACAGACAGACAGATAGATTGATAGATAGATAGCAATACACTAGAATATATCATACACACAGGCATAGATAGATAGATAGATAGATAGATAGATAGCAATACACTAAGATACATCATACACACATGCATAGATATATAGATAGAAAGATAGATAGATAGCAATACACTACGATACATCATGCACACATGCATAGATAGATAGATAGACAGACAGACAGATAGACAGCAATACACTACGATACATCATGCACACATGCATAGATAGACAGACAGACAGACAGATAGATTGATAGATACATAGCAATGCACTAGAATACATCATAAACACGCATAGATAGATAGATAGATAGACAGACAGATAGATAGTAATACACTACGATACATCATGCACACATGCATAGATAGACAGACAGACAGACAGACAGATAGATTGATAGATACATAGCAATACACTAGAATACATCATACACACATGCATTGATAGATAGATAGATAGATAGATAGATAGATAGATAGATATGTAGCCCGAGATTGACAGATAGAAAGATAAATAGATTAGAGGAGACTGGTATATATATATATATATATATATATATATATATATATTATAGAGAGAGAGAGAGAGAGAGAGAGAGAGAGAGAGAGAGAGATTGATAGATAGATAGATGGATTAATAGATAGATAGATAGATAGATAGATAGTTTTTAGCTGACTGAGATAGATAGATAGATAGATAGATAGATAGACTGACAGATAGATTGATAGATAGATAGCAATACACTAGAATACATCATACACACGCATAGATAGATAGATAGATAGATAGATAGATAGATAGATAGCCTGAGATTGATAGATAGAAAGATAAATAGATTAGAGGAGACTGATATATATATATATATATATATATATATATAATTAATATATTATATATAGATAGATAGATAGATAGATAGATAGATAGTTTTGAGCTGACTGAGATAGATAGATAGATAGATAGATAGATAGATAGATAGATAGCAATACACTACAATAAATCATACACACATGCATTGATAGATAGATAGATAGATAGATAGATAGTAAGATAGATAGATAGATAGATAGCAATACACTACGATACATCATGCACACATGCATAGATAGATAGATAGATAGATAGCCCGAAAACATAAACATTAATAAGGAATAATGTATGTGACTGGTATAAATTCTAAATCTCAGTGCAAAATATGTCAATTCATCTAAGAAGTGCCGGCAAATGGCGGTCGGTCACAAAAAACCCTTTTTTGCCGAAGACGACCATAAAACAAAGTTTTAATAAGACACAAACCAAAAACCCTTCGATGGTGGCAAAGAACGCAGCGTATTCTTGAAATCCCCGGGAATGGGCTATCATCTTTTATTTTATGACACGGCCCCTGCAGTGAACCATTGAACATCTGAGAGAACACCGCAACAATTCAGGAGTTAGTGCAAGGGCTGTCATCATAAGTTCTACTCTTAAGGATACGTTGCTAAGAATTTTTCGATATCAACAGTGTGCTCTTGGGATGCAGCTGTTTAGCTCCCACGCATCATCATCATCACTAAACCCCCTTCCCACCTCACATACACACACACAGAGAGACACAGCCTCACCTAACACACCAATTATCAGTGGGTGGTCAAAATCTAAGCGAAGAAAAGACGAAAGAACTCTTTTTAGTCTATTATCAAAAAAAAAAAAGAAGAAGCTACTGAATTTGCTGGTAATAATTGTTGCATTGAAAATCGCTGAAGACTCCTTTGCCCTTTTGTGAGATCTGAATGTAAAACCCCAAAGACGACAAGTTGTTTTCCGAGTGTGTTATATCCTTCTACAATTCAAAGGTTTCCGGTCGGCAAAACCCGGGCGGACGGCTACCACTTTCTTATATGGGGATTAGTAATATATATATCTATATATATATATATATATATATATATATATATTAGGGACTGGCAAAAAAATCGGAAACTACGAGTT
>CM042163.1:1216398-1218898 GCA_023376005.1 Doryteuthis pealeii
TCTCTGGCAAGGTCCAGATATTTGTCCATTTTTTCATTTACCTTTAGCTTCCCCCTGTGATCTGCTGGAACTGCAAAATCCACCAGTTGGCAAGTTCTTTCTTTTTTGTTTATCAACACTAGGTCTGGTCTTCTTGCTGGGATAAGGTGATCCGTTTTTATTTCAAAGTCCCAGAGAATTTTATGTGTTTCGTTCTCAAGAACAGATTCTGGTTTATGCATATGGTCAAAATTTAATTTTTTGCATAATTCCCAGTTGTGTCTAGTTTTGTACTCCCGTTGTGCTAGTTTGCTACATTCGCATAGTGTATGGTTTACGGTCTCATCTCTATTACCGTATAGTCTACATTTACTATTTTGTTGGGTCTTAGTTATTATTATTATTATTATTATTATTATTATTATTATTATTGCTCCGTTAGAGTTTTACATACCTGCCTGAGCCGGTGGTTCATTGCAGGTCTCCAAGACTCCTCTCATTATTCTAGTTGATCTTAACAATGCTGTAGTTTGGATGGTCTTGATTCTGCAATCACTTATTATGTGATTAAAAGATTCGTCTCTGTCTACACCCATCCTACACTTGCTACTCTGTGCACTCTGACACGGAGTGGTAGTACCAGTTAAGTTCCCATCTATGGGCAAAATAGATGTTTTAAAATTATTTTTATTGGATAGGAATACATGATGCCCTATAACTGTGCAAATTATTAGTATCAAGAATAGTTACGTGAAGCTATAATCGTTTATTAAGGATTATTATTATTAGTTGCTTGACTTAGTGACTATTATTTCTCTGAATGTTTGAGATGAGGCTTGATGATTAGTATTATCTGCATTATTCGGACTATTGTCCCCATCTTCATTGTTATTTGTACAACGTGGATAAGGTAGTTAGGTTAAGACAGTTCTAAGTGACAGTTATCTCTGGATTCCGGGTTCAATCCTGAGTAGAGGCAGTAACTTAGAAAAATAGTTAACACAACTCCTACCCCAGCTATGGTTAGCGGAATGAGAACAGGATACCCACGTGGACTAAATAAAGGGTTAGGTTCAAAGTTCAGTGATGGCTCCCGATTACGACAAGAAGGTTCCCGAGTTCGAAAAGAAGGTTCCCGAGTTCGAAAAGAAGGTTCCCGAGTCCGACAAGAAATACCTGAAGAAGGCCGGAGGGCATATCGGTCGAAACGTTGTACAAATAACAATGAAGATGAGGACAATAGTCCGAATAATGCAGATAATATTAGTGACTATTGTTATACAGAAATAATTACTTGAAACCATAAAATCTTTAATATTAGATTGGAATATTTGAAACTTTACAAATATAAGCAGATTATTTTGTATTAGATAGGAATACTTGATATCATATAACTGTGTGTAAAACATTCTTGAGAAACAACACAATAAATATGAATGTACAATGAACGCAATTCCCTAACATCTAGGCATAAAATAAACCAAGACGGGTTGATATGCCGATAAATTCATAGATGCAAAATTGTCAGACTTATTGATTTGTAATCATCACATTTTCTGAGGTTGAAGTGATTGAACTGATTAAAGCGACGTCCATGAAATATTGGCTCATCAAGAATGTGAGTTCAAATCGCATTAGGGGCAATTTTCTAGCGTTTTTTTTTTATTAGGGTTGTTTTAGTTTATTTTTTGTTGTTTCCTTGTTTTTGTTGTTTTTTTTTTTTGTTTTTTTTTTGTTTGTTTGTTTGTTTGTTTTTTGGTGGGGGTGATTTTATTTTTTGAATTTGGTTTTGGTGGGAGCTATTTTTTCAATTAGTCAATTTCCTGTATCGATCGATTGATTCTAACATCATGTCAATCCGTCTGGGGTTATTTTATGTCAAGAGGTTAGGGAATTGCGTACACTGTACGTTAATATTTAGATCTTCTGTGTAGTTTAAGTTTTTGTCTGTGGTTCTATGATATCAGGTATTCCTACTACTACTATCAGGTACTACCTCCTCAGGTCAGGATATTTTTTCTCGTACCCCACTTGTACAAGGTCAGGCACAAAGGCCCTATTTACGTGGGACTACCAACAAGCCGAGACTAATGGGCGGCAGGTGGAAAAAATTGCGTCGATCCTGTCGGCATTTCCCCTCAAGGGGGCGCCTCAGGCGCTGGGCAATAAACCCAGCCCTGCCCCTTTAAATCAAGGGGGCAGGTATTGCCAGGGGGATAGATCGACGCTATTAATTACAACACCTGATCCAGCGGCCGAAGCTCTATTGATCTCCCGGTAGCGAAAAGGTCAGAGTGGATCTGGGAGCAATGGTAATGAAGGGGTACTCCACACTTCCAAGACCTCCAGAACAGGAGCTTTAATACCCAATGCCGTTTAATATCATTTCCAAAACACCCCTTTTTGGGTGGTCTTACTCCTTCTGCTGGGGATGCTGTCGGCGTATTCAAAGACCCACTGACAGGGTGGTACGGTGTTGAGATAAATGGTATTATTAATAAGAGGTAGTAAAACAAAATAT
>CM042163.1:1223898-1233898 GCA_023376005.1 Doryteuthis pealeii
TAGCTCAGTCGGTAGAGCGTTCGGCTAGAAACCACAAGGTTCCTAGTTCGATACCGGTCCTCGCCATGATGACCGTTATGAGCAGCACAGGGATCTGTGCGGTAAAGTAAGGAGCTGATGGTAGGTGTGGCGTTCCACCTCAGATGCTAAAAACAATCTCCTTGGTCTAGCGCTAGTGAAAAGGGGATAGACTCCCTCGCTGACTGGCTGATACCGACTTTAGGCCGCCCCGTCGACTTTACTTATATATGGTTCAATATGTGTGTGTGTGTGTGTGTGTGTGTGTGTGTGTGTGTCAGAATTGGTTACACATGTGCGTGCGTGTGTGTGTGTGTGTGTGTGTGTGTGGTGCAAGTGTGTGTTGTGTGGTTACATGTGAGCCTGTGTGATTCCATCTTTCTGTGTGTATATTGTGTGAAAACTGTGTTTGGTTCCATATATGTGTACGTGTGTGTATTGCGTGGTTACTTGTGGTGTGTGTGTGTTGTGTGTGTGTGTGTGTGTGTGTGTGTGCTTCTATTTGTATGTGGTTACAGGTGTGTATTGTGTGGTTCGATGTGTGTGTATATGTGTGGGTGCATTGCATGGTTACATATGTATGTGTGTGTGTGTGTGTGTGTGTGTGTGTGTGTGCTTCTATTTGTGTGTGGTTACAGATGTGTATTGTGTGGTTCGATGTGTGTGTATATGTGTGGGGTGCATTGCATGGTTACATATGTGTGTGTGTGTGTATGTGTGTGTGTGTGTGTGTGTGTGCTTCTATTTGTGTGTGGTTACAGGTGTGTATTGTGTGGTTCGATGTGTGTATATATGTGTGGGTGCATTGCATGGTTACATATGTATGTGTGTGTGTGTGTGTGTGTGTGTGCCTGCGGTTACATGTCAGTATTGTGTGGTTCCATATGTGTACATGTGTGTGTTCATTGTGTGGTTATATAGACATGTATATATGCGTGTGTGTGTGTGTGTGTGTGTGTGTGTGGTTACATGTGTGTGTGTGTGTGTGTGTGTGTGTGTGTGGTTACATGTATGTGTGTGTGCGTGCGTGCGTGCGTGTGTGTGTGTGCGTGTGTGTTTGTGTGTGTGTCTAATTAGTAGTGATTAACGAAGCGTTGTTCGGTTTTAGACTAACGGGTTCTGAAAGAAATATCCGGTGCCACACCATTCCTGCAGAACGGCATTTTCCTGAAAGTAATCTTTTCTCAAGACAAAGAGTTTCTCTTTACCAAGATTCATTTCTAAATCCACCAAACCCCCCCCTACCCCTACCCTACCCCACCCGGCACCGACGTGACATGCAATCAACCCAACACTCATTTCTTCTCTTTTCTTCTCTTTTCTTTTCCTTTTTCTTTTTACCCCCTTTGATTTTACAAGTCTGTCAATGTATTTTGCAGACCAACGGTCTTTGATTGTCTTCGGAAAATAAAAAGGTTCTTTAAGCAAATGGATTGCCAACCGATATTCTGATTGGAACACCACAGTGAAGAATTCACAGATCAGTTTGCCGTTTCCAAAAGACGACGCGAAACATTTGAATCCCAGATGTTTTGCGTTTCAAAAACAGAAAAGAAACAGTATCATTCTTTTACCAAAAATGTATTTGGCATAAATTCTAATATGGTCCTCAAGTTTTTTTTTTGTCCAGACTCTTTTATGAGAAAGATAATTAAGTCGCCGGCAGACAATTGGAAAAGAGTTGGAAATAAAAAAAGAACGGTTCTTTCGGTGCTAAAGAATACAAGAAACAAATGTTACCAAAAATATTTCCTCTTCAGTTGGTTACACACCTAAGAAATGATTTGAAGATAAACAAAAAGTCCATTGTTTAAATTTAAACATGTACTTAGAAAACAAAGATTTTAATTCAAATTATTTTAAGAAGAATTTCTTTCATTATATATATATATATATATATATATATATATATATATATAATATATATATATATAAAGGAATTCTTCTTGAAATAATTTGAATTAAGATCTTTGCGTTCTAAGTACATGTTTGAATTTAAACAATATATATATATATATATACATTTGTGTGTGTGTGACTGTGTGTGTCTGCGTGTGTCTATGTGTGTGTGTGTGTGTGTGTGTGTGTCTGAGTCTCTGTGTGTCTCTGTCTGTGTGTCTGTGTCTGTGTCTGTGTGTCTGTGTGTGTCTGTGTGTATGTCTCTCTGTGTCTCTGTGTGTGTCTGTGTGTGTGTGTGTGTGTGTGTGTATCTCTGTCTGTCTGTCTGTCTGTCTCTCTCTCTCTCTCTCTTTCTCTGTGTGTGTGTCTGTGTATGTGTGTGTGTCTATGTCTGTGTTTGTGTCTCTCTCTCTCTGTGTGTGTGTGTGTGTGTGTGTGTGTGTGTGTGTCTATCTCTGTCTCTGTGTATGTATCTGTGTGTGTCTGTGTATCTGTGTCTGTCTCTCTGTCTCTCTCTGTCTGTCTGTCTGTCTGTCTGTCTCTCTCTCTCTCTCTCTCTCTCCTCTCTCTCTCTCTCTCTCTCTCTCTCTCTCTCTCTGTATGTGTGTGTGTGTGTGTGTGTGAGCATTGCAGTTTCCAGAGACTATATAACTATTGTTTCCAGAAGTTACAGCCCCTTATATATATATATATATGTATATATATATATATATATATATATATATATATATATATATATATATTTGGGACATTATACAGAGAGTCCCGAAAGTCCTGTCACCCTAAAAGTATTCTTTTAACTTTCATTATTTTTTTGTTTTGATAATATAATAAGTTATGTAATTATTTATCTCTAAAAAAATATTTTTTTAATTCAATTATTTTCTAGACTTTTGGGTCGTATTATGTGATTATTAAGTTAGGGTAGCGTGTACATGAAGTGAACGTCACTTGGTTACTGACAGTTTCTCGCCTATGCGATTCTCAAACTAAGATGATGAGCACCATTTACTTATAAATATAGCACTCTATATCATTAATATTAATGTCATATAGAGAGAGAGAGAAAGAGAGAGAGAGAGAGGGGGAGAGAGAGTGGAAGAGAGAGAGATAGTGAAAGAGAAAGAGAGAGAGAATGCTAGAGAGAGAAAGAGTGAAAAGGAGAGAGAAAGAGAGAGAATGAAAGAGAGAGAGAGAGTGAAAGAGAGAGAAAGAGAGAGAGAAAGAGAGAGAAAGAGTGAGAGTGAAAGAGAGAGAGAAAGAGTGAGAGTGAAAGAGAGAGAGAAAGAGAGAGAAGAGTGAGAGAAAGAGAGAGATAAAGAGTGAAAAGAGAGAGAAGAGAGAGAGAAAGAGAGAGACAGTATGAGAGAGAGAAAAAGTGAGAGAAAAACTGAAAGAGAGAAAGAAAGATTGAAAGAAAGAGAGAGAAAGAGAGAGAGAGAAAGAGTGAGAGAAAGAGAGAGAGAGTGAAAGAGAGAGAGAGTGAAAGAGAGAAAAAAAAGAGAGAGAAAGAGTGAAAGAGAGAGAGAAAGAGAGAGAGAATGAAAGAGAGAGAGAGAATGAGAGTGAGAGAAAGAGTGAAAAAGAGAGAGAAAGAGAGAGAGTGAAAGAAAGAGTAAGAGAGAGAGAAAGAGAGAGAGAAAGAGAGAAAAAAGAGAGAGAAGGAGAGAGAGTGAAAAAGAGAGAGAAAGAGAAAAAAAGAGTGAAAGAGAGAGGGGGAAGATTAATTAAAGATTATTTGTGGGTTTTATTATTTCATATAACCATATGATAATGATTGTTTTTGTTATTATTGTTTTTTCTTACCAGTTCTTTATCCGAGCAGGGGGTTCCGGATGCTCGTGACCCCCACCCGCTCCACAGAATCAACGCCTGTATACAGTAATTAAGAGTGTTTACAATCATAACAATGGGAGAAAAAACGATAAGAAATATGAGCGAATATATTGGTGTATTATTAACTTAAACATCTTATCTCTATTTGTTATGTTGGGTTTGTTTTTTTTTTAGCGGGGGTTCGACCCGTTCTCAACCGTACAGTTCTCCGATCATTCTCAGGAGACATTACTTTGGATTGACAGTGTAAACCCTTATCAATGCATATGCCAAAATGGTATTTAATCGTTTTCCATAATCTTGTGATGAGACTTGGAAAAGTTATAAAACTTCCTATAAAAAAAGACCATGACGTGAACATCTAGGATTGGCTTGATGATTAAAGCAACGTCATATTAGTTTGAGGTTCACTCGTTCTGCTTCTCATAATCTTTATGTTCAGAGCATCAAACACTAGTAGATTTTGGGATATTCGCAGGGTTCATAAAACATCTTAGAACAATGCAAAACATTCAACAGATTTATTGTCTATCTTTTCGGGACGGCGAAATCCACGATGTGGCAAGTTTTCTTCTTGTTAATTAACACTAGGTCTGTTCTCCTGGCCGGGATGAGGTGATCTGTCTGTATCTCAAAGTCCCAGATAATCTTATGTGTGTCACTCTC
Organism: Doryteuthis pealeii; assembly: GCA_023376005.1. Taxonomy (NCBI): domain Eukaryota; kingdom Metazoa; phylum Mollusca; class Cephalopoda; order Myopsida; family Loliginidae; genus Doryteuthis; species Doryteuthis pealeii. Next base: position 1,228,318 of record CM042163.1, read on the forward strand.
CAGGGCAGATTCAGTTTTGTGCATATACCATTTATTATTATTATTATTATTGGTTTGGTTTGGTTTGTTTTGTTTTACGGCATATCAACCTCAGTGGCTCATTTAATGCCGATAAAGTTTTGAAATAAATCAATTCTTAATGGATAATACAATTATTTTATAAATACATTTTTCTATTTAATCCATAGATGGGACCCTAACAGGTACTACCACTCCGGGTCAGAGTGGACCAGGAAGCAATGGTGATGAAGGGGTGCTCCACATTCCCCAAACCTCCAAAACTGGAACCTCACCATCAGATAGAGTTTAACGTCATTCCCAGGACATGTAGACCCGCAGCCACCGCCTTCTAGCACCCATATGATAAAAAGGGGTTGGGGCTTGCCATAAGGGCAATAGGGTTGGGAAAATCATATAGGTGCTAGGGCTTAACGTGACCAGCCGATTGATCGAAGGGGGCCTCTCAGACCGCCCGTCTAGCCCAAGATAGGGCCAAAGTGGAGTATTGCATATCATGAACTGCTCATCCACCTGGGTTCTATCCTTAAGCATCACGGGTCGCCACCCATGGCCAAAGGTGGCCCCATTGGGGGAGTCTTACCCCTCTGCAGAGGTGCAGTCGGTGAATTCTAATGCCCCAGCCGACAGGGCGGATAAAACATCTTAGAACAATGCAAAACATTCAACAGATTCATTGTAGAAGTTGTGATCATTGTGTTTTCGGGACAAATCTTATTCTCACTATATTCAATATTATCACTTTTCAATTCGTCTACTAGATTATTCTAGTCTCTTTGTAAGTGCTTGAAAGAATACCCAGTGCTCCAGGAATTATGAACACAACAGTCATCTATACATTCCATATTATTATTATTATTATTATTACTATTATTATTATTTGTTCATTCCATTCGAGTTTTTCGCACCTGCCTTAGCTGGTGGTTCACTGGAGGCTAAGTGACAGCAAGTCTCCTCAGGTCTCCAGGACTCTTCTAAGTATTCTAACCGATCTTAATAATATTGTAGTTTGGATGGTCTCGAATTTTCCTCTGATTTCCAATTCACTCAGACTATTTTTCAGACCCTAAGGGACCGTTGCTAGGTAACCAATTATAATTGGTATGACCTTAACCTTCATGTTCCACAGTTTCTATTTTTTTGTTTTTTGTTGGTTTTTTTGTTTATTTTTTTTGGGGGGGGTGTTTTTCTGTTGTTTGTTTGTTTGTTTGGGGGGGGGGCTTTTTTTCAGTTCTCTGGTAAGGTCCAAGTATTTGTCTATCTTTTCGGGACGGCGAAATCCACGATGTGGCAAGATTTCTTCTTGTTAATTAACACTAGGTCTGTTCTCCTGGCCGGGATGAGGTGATCTGCCTGTATCTCAAAGACACAGAGAATCTTATGTGTGTCACTCTCCAAGGCAGATTCAGTTTTGTGCATATACCATTTATCATAATTATTATTATTAGCGGAGTTTAACAGGCTTGAAGTCAGAGTTTTCCTTCTCCTAGACTGGTTACCTAGCCAAAGTTAAAGAGCCTAGTTCCTTTCTAACGACTCTAACCATTAAACAATGCACCTCCGTTGATATAAGGGTTAAGTTAATACAGTTCTACATTCCATGAGGATTTTGTCATTTGTTTGAAAATAAAAAAATATTTTTTTAAAAATGGAAATATGAATGATAAGCTTATAATTAACTTAAAAAGAATAGATATTGTCATTTAGTAAGGTGAGCTTTAGTTTGGACCAGAAGTAAGGGGCACCCAGTGAGAATCGAACTCAATAACATTGCCCTGTGATGTTGGCAATACTAACCATTCTACCACAAGGTGAAGAATGTTGACACCATTAAAATACAAGGGAAATCTGTGTTCTATTGTGAAACTGAACGTTTAAATTTGGTTACGGGATTAACTTACTCGTTGTCTAATGTTACAGAAAAATATTTTGAATATCCACACCCACGGGAATTGAAATCGAATAATAAAATATTCGAGCCGTAAAATGTGGGGTTTTATTTTCTTATTTATTTTTTTGTTATTTTTTTGTTATTTTTTTTTATAAATATTTTTTCCTTTTTGTTTGTTTGTTTGTTTGTTTTTATTTTTTTTTTTTTTTAATACAACAAATAAATAGATAGTTAAAATGAGGCCAATTATTTCGGCAGAAAAGGATGGTTCATTTAGCATTATTATTATTATTATTATTATTATTATTATTATTATTATTATTATTATTATTATTATTATCATCATCATAGTCATATCTGCTGCAGGTGTTAACTGTAAATCACGAATCTTCTTGTTTTCATTTTGGGCTCAGGTGTCAAAGGTCAAGGCGGTGGCAGCAAATTTAGGCAAATGTCCTTCAGGATTAATAGAGACGTCAAAAGTCTCGTACTGAACATCGTGAATGAAATAGTAAGCAACATGACAGATAGATAGATAGATAGATAGATAGATGTGAACAAACTGATATAGATATATCAATCTCTCTCTCTCTCTCTCTCTCTCTCTCTCTCTCTCTATATATATATATATATATATATATATATATATACATATATATATGAAGGACTCTCCCGACGATCGACGTAAGGGTGTTCATACAATGAACATCTACACAGTGATTTGTTCATAGTGGTGAAGGTTTGTGTTGGACCATCCACACTTTTTGGCACAGTCGATAGGAAAGAATTGGTGCATCAAGGGTTGCCACAAACCCAATCAACGACCGACCTCAGGAATTTTGAATTCAGAGTTATCCCTCTCCTAGACTGGTTACCTACCCAAGGTTGAAGGGCCCAGTCTGTCCTACTATTTAACCCATAGCTGTAGGGAGAATATATGGATTCATATCTTTCCCAAGGGTATTAGCGCTATGTGAAATGCCAACAGCTTATGCATATATATATATATATATATATTATATATTATATATATATAATTATATATATATATATATATATATATCGCCAACCTTCCTTATCATTCATCTTCTCCGCGCAGCAGCCAGCATCCCTACATAGTTGGTCAATGTAGATTCTGGCTGGGCGGCCCACATTATCATGCCCATGTGCTGGCTTCCACAGTAGTACGTCGGTTACGAGCTCGTCCTTGCTTCTCCAGCAATGTCCTGCATGTCTAGCCCGTCTTACTCGGATGGTTTGTGAGATGGGGGCAGGTGGGCATACAGTTGCTTTTTTGTGGGGTGCTGCTTCCACGACTTATTCAGGACGGATCGCAGCATTCTTGTACAGCTCCCATCTAGCTTATTCTCAATTAATATATATATATATATATATATATATATATATATATATATATAATGAATGACAGCAAATAAGAAAGGTTTGCATACAAAAGTGCTCAATACTAAATCAGTGGAGCAGGTTTTAAAATTATGGGACTATATTACCGTCATTCGAGTTTCAAGCGTATTTGGCAATCCTCGGACGGATTAATAGTAAAAAGTGGTTCATCAAGCGTTTGTATAACGTGATGTGTGTTCACGTGATTGAATCTTTTTACGCAAGACTTATATTCAAAAGCATAACATGCTTAGGTATTAGAGTACGCGGTATTCAGATATAAAGAAAAATAATTAAGGAGCATAAAATATGGAATTAATTAGTGTCGGTGATAGATGACATAAGAGAAATTTGTTGATATGTCTACATTTGGAAACTAGTTCACTTTTTTCTATTATGGGATCCAGATTTTTAATACTTTAAATCGTAAAATATCTCTTGATAGAATTGGTTTACATTTCGCAGAAACCGTTTCTACCATTAGGAAAATGGTTTCTAGTCGTCCAAGAAATATCACGAAAAGAGATGATCACCGATTAAAATGTGCCTCTTTCATAGATAGAAAGAAGGAAAACTTCAAAACTATTGATAGAAAGTCTCCATCTCGAAGAATTATCACAAAAACGCTCAAAGAAAATGGAATTATAGCCAAAATATGCGCTAAGAATCATCTATTACCGAAAATGCTTTTTGCAGTAGAATGCTGGAATTTTGATACAAAGTGGTTTAAGAGCATCGTATGGTCAGTTGAATTAAGATTTTGCTTTTGTAGTGATTCTCCGGAACATTCTCTTTGACAATTAGGTGGAAAATTCTTGTATGAATGTCTTAAAACAATGGTTAGATATTTGTGGAGAGATTTCTTGTCTTCTGGAATTGGTGAACTAATTCAATGCGACAAGAATATTAATGCCAAAGAATGTATTAATATTCTTGAGAAAGGACAACTAACAATTATTGACAAGCTGTTCTCTTCGGTAAATCAAGCGAATATCATTTTTCAACATGATAACGAGCCTCACCATCCTGCTAGATTGACCAAAAAGTGGCTTTTGAAACATTTGATATGACAAGGTCCAAATTTAAATCCAATTGAAAATATTTGAATACAATTAAACGAAAGCAAGATATTTTCTAATGTATATTTACTGTGGGGAGTAATTAAGAATGAGGGTAAAATATTTCTATTGAACAATGAAAGAAACTGACAGACAACATGCATAAAAGAATTGCTTGACTATTTGTCTGAATTTTTTTGATGAGGTTTGATAATTTGTATCAATTTGATTTTTCGGACTGTCATCCTCATCTTTATTGTTGTATAAACCGTTGGACACATGGTGCAACGGTTAGAAGGGTTGGGTTAATACTTTCTAAGTGACAATCATCTGTAGGTTGCCGGTTCAATCCTACCCAAGAGCGATAATAACATAAAATACTTAACTTCAGCGTTTGAAGTCCTGGCTTTTAATTCAGTTTAAACACTGACGACTGGTGTTAGTGAGATGTACACAACTACCATCGACCCGACTGACTTTTCATCAGCACGATTCGTTAACCTCTCGGCCATCTGGCAGCTGCCATTAAGGGGCGGTGTTTAAACTATTAATATATATACATATATATATGTGTGTGTGTGCGTGCGTGTGTGTGTGTGTGTGTGTGTGTGTGTGTATGTGTATGTGTTTATACTAGACGACGATATATATATATATATATATATGTGTGTGTGTGTGTGTGTGTGTGTGTGTGTGTGTGTGTGTACCGACGCATTTTTGCACCCACCATCTCATGAGCTTCGGTTCATGTGTAGTCCCACATTAAAACACAGCTTGTCACACCCGCATGCGTGAGATGCGAGATATATATAGAGAGAGCACTCGACTAGGAATCGCAAGGTTCTAGGTTCGATACCGGTCCCCGCCAACTCAGCTTATCAGTATTGTGTGATCTGATCTGTTTAGTAAAATGTAGAGCTGAAGGTAGGTGTGGCGCTCCACTTCAGCAATAGCAATGTCCCTGATCTAGCGCTATTGAAAAGAGAATAGACTCCCTCCCTGCCGGCTGATACTGGCAATAGGCCACTTCGCTAACTTTACTTTATATATATATATATGTCGCATGTTTCATCTAAAGATTTTTTTTCTCCAAAATACAGGAAACTTATATATTTATGAGACAGATATGGAACGTGAGGAAATATTCATTTATTTAAAGTTTTCTCATTTTCTACTCGCCAATATTTGAGCACTTTTATGATTTTAGATAAAA
>CM042163.1:1238898-1263898 GCA_023376005.1 Doryteuthis pealeii
ACACACACTCAAACGCACGCACACACACACACACATACATACACACACACACATACACACACACACATACACATGCTCAAACGCATACACACACACATACGCATGCTCAAACGCACACACACACACACACACATACACAAACATACGCATGCTCAAACACACACACATACGCATGACACACACACACACATACGCATGCTCAAACGCACATACACACACACACATACATGCGTACATACAATTTCAGACAATGTCATAAACTCTTGCCATCCAATAGTTACAATACCAAAGGAAGATGTATTTACACAAAGACATTCTAATGAACATTTTATCTCGAGGGGGTGGAGGGGCGGCGGGGTCTTAGTTTTTGACAGTAAATAATATTTACGGAAATCTGACTTATCTGCTTTATCAATTCCGTTTCTCTCTCTCCGTTATTTTCTGTGTTCCCTCTCTCGTTAAATTACAATGTTCCATTCATTTCCTCTTTTCCTCTCATACTTGTCAGTTAAAAGACAAATGAAAGCATCTTTTAATGATCCGGTTGTTGTCAGAATCAGATGAGAAATGGTAAAGAGTAAAAAGTTAGGGCCGATTTTTAAACAATGTCCTAGTCAAGTTTTATACGAAGTGAAACCTGTTTGAATTTAGATGTTTCATTCTGCTAGATTGCATGCCAAATGTCCGGCGATGAAATGTCCGTTTGATGAAATGTCCGGAGATGTTATGTCAGTTCGGCCAAATGTCCGGCGATGAAATGTCCGTTTGATGAAATGTCCGGAGATGATATGTCAGTTCGGCCAAATGTCCGGCGATGAAATGTCCATTTGATGAAATGTCCGGAGATGTTATGTCAGTTCGGCCAAATGTCCGGCGATGAAATGTCCGTTTGATGAAATGTCCGGAGATGATATGTCAGTTCGGCCAAATGTCCGGCGATGAAATGTCCGTTTGATGAAATGTCCGGAGATGATATGTCAGTTCGGCCAAATAACTATCGATGAAATATCTCTCTCTATTTTCTATTCTTCTATATGTCAAGTTCGACCAAATGTCCGTTCGGAGCAAACGTCCGGCGATGAATTGTCAGTTCGACTCTATATCCGTTCGGCCAAATATCTGTTTGACTAAATATCCGTTTGACCCAACGTCCGTTCGACCAAATTTCCGTCGATGAAATATCTCTCTCTGTTTTTTATTCCTCTATTCATTTTCTATTCTATTCTCTACAATTTCTATTCCTCCGTTCATATCTAAAGTTTCTATTTTCTATTTCTTTTGAAATGTTCGTTCGGCCAAATAACTGTTTGACCAAATGTCCTGTTAAATTCGACCGAATGCCCAATGTCCGTCGATTAAATCTACTGTTAATTTCGACAAAATATCGCTTCGTACGTTTGTGTATGTGTATGTGTGTGTGTGTGTGTGTGTGTGTTTGTAAGTGTCTGTATGTATTTACCTAATCGATCCTGCCACGAGAAGTAAAACAGGTTTGAATTGGTAGTTTTTCTTCTCCTCAGTCGGTTTCTATACCAAGATTAGAGTTCAGTCTGGGGTAATATTCATCCATAACTGGGGGGAGAATAGTTGAATATATACCTCTTCCAGTCGGTACGTGAGATGCAAACAGCGTCGTCGAGGATTTGAACTCGGGTCGCCAAATCCATTTCCCAGGAAGATAAACTTTCTCATCTACGCCCATCTCCAGAGTAAGTGCATCTGGACACTGTGATTTCCTATCATGAAGTGATAATTCAACGCACAGCTGAAGGTACCTTTTGAAAGTTTCCACCCGCCTCTCTTTCATCTTTTTACTCGCATACATTGGTGCCACCAAAAAGGAAATATTCCCATCAGAATTGCCAGTTGTGGAACTAATTAATTCTTGGAAATGGTTGAAAGGCACCAAAACATCCATTTTCCGACATCGTTCACCGAATACAGCGCCAACTTTTACTTAACGACTGTAATTAATGTTAGAAAATGCGTTACAAGTTATCGTTAAGCAGGCAATTAAAATACATTGAAATGGTCTAATTGGTAGCAGATCTGAGGACGATACACTATCACATACAAAACACCTTTAAAGCGCCTCCCATATTGATGTGATAGTTAAAAAGCTAGTCTCGTATATCCAGTATTACTGAATAGCGAGTTCGATCCTCGTTGGATGCACCATACTTGTTGAAAAAGTTTGTTTTTTTTTCAACTTTTGTCTGTTCAATTAACAACAGTAACCCCATTTCCTGCAACAATCTGTCTGTCACCACGGTAATCTCTCTTCTCTGACCGTCCTTCTCTCACAACAATCACAGTAGTCGTTCTCGGTACTGAATTTTACCACTCTCACCGTCACTGGCTTGGTTCATTCTGCCAGTCTCAGCAACCGCCTGTTTTTTTATTATTATTATTACTAGCAAATATATGCACCCTCCGGGTGCAAGTATTTAAGTTTTAATATAATAAAATATCATATTAAATTAGAAAGGCTAATGAAACTGAATAAGAATGCAGATAAAAAGATTTGGAACAGAGGGGGTATGATTGAAAAATAGAACAACTTTGAAACTAACCCTTCCATCATTTTCCATTACTCCCGTCTTTCAGTGGTAAATTTTCCTAATTTAACTATTTAGTTAAAGTAGGAAGTAAAGAATAATATTACAGTTATTTCTTCTTGTTAATGGATTTCTTTTAAGATTTATCTCTAAGAATTTTGCTCATATTCATTAAGATAACACCAAACAATTAGAAATCAATAATACTAAGCATATATTTATTAAAATCAAATTTTTAAGATCAATATGCAAATTAGCCTTCCCATTCACACTGTGAACCGCTTTTTTCTTGTATATATAAATACAATTGCATGTTATTAGTATGTAGATATTGTTAACAGTCTTAATGATGTAAAACAATTTTACTAATAATTGAGGTTTAAATAAAAAATAAAATCATGGAGATTGTGGTGTAAATAACAAAGGGAATTGTGACTTGTATAGTAATATAGTTTCGGTTACATACAGACAAATCCACAATCTCCATTATAATAAGATTTGGTTTTTTTGTTACGGCTCCCCCAGTTCCCATGCAAATTACGTCTCGTCCCATCCGGGTCTCTCGTGCACGACACGGGCGATTCGTTGCCGCTTACGTCGGTGGGATCGGCTATGCCCATTACACTTGTGTCCTTGTTTAAGATCCTACCCGTGGCGAATGGGTTAGACAAATCCCTCCCCCTTTAAAGACTTGTACATTAAGTTTTAAAACATATTTAAGAGTTAAGTGTTACTTGTATAACACTAAACTCTATCTATGGGTCAAATAGATCTGTTTAAAAATGATTCTTATTCAATAGGAATACTTGTCATAATATAATTGTAAATTATTTGTAGTAAGAATAATTATTGGAAGATGTAATTATTTATTCAAGAATATTATTATTTAGATGGGATCCTGACAGGTACCGAGTGGACGTGTGAATAATGGCAATGAAGATGTACTCCACCCTCCTAAGATATCTAGAACTGGAGCCTCATCATCAAATGCAGTTCTTATATATATATATATATATATATATATATATATATATATATATATATATCTTATTATAATGGAGATTGTGTGTTTTTCTGTCTGTAACCGAAACTATATTACTAATCGAGTCACAATTAACATAGTTATTTACATCACATTCTTCATGATTTTATTTACATTTAAACCTCAATTATTAATAAAATTGCTTCACCTTTTTATTATTGTTGTCCATATCTACATACTGTATTTACCGCGTACCCCACTTGTACGGGTCAGGCACAAAGTCCCTATTAACGTGGGACCACCCACAAGCCGAAGCTCATGGAGTGGCAGGTGAAAAATTGCGTCGATCCCGTCGGCATTCCCCCTCAAGGGGGCGCCTCAGGCACTGGGCAATAAACCCAACCCTGCCCCTTTAAATCGAGGGGGCAGGTGTTGCCTGGGGGGATGGCCCCCTGGGATCGACGCTGTTAACTTGTAAAGATCCAGGGCCGAAGCCACTGGACCCCTGGTGTTGACCAGGTCTACTGTATTTACCGCGTACCCCACTTGTACGGGTCAGGCACAAAGTCCCTATTAACGTGGGACCACCCACAAACCGAAGCTCATGGAATGGCAGGTGAAAAATTGCGTCGATCCCGTCGGCATTCCCCCTCAAGGGGGGCGCCTCAGGCACTGGGCAATAAACCCAGCCCTGCCCCTTTAAATCGAGGGGGCAGGTGTTGCCTGGGGGGATGGCCCCCTGGGATCGACGCTATTAACTAGCAAAGATCCAGGGCCGAAGCCACTGGACCCCCGGCGTTGGCCAGGTCTACATACTAATAACTTGCTATTGTATTTATATATACAAAAAATAGTGGTTTGCAGTGTGAACGGGAAGGCTAATTTGCATATTGATATTAAAAATATGATTTTATTAAATATGTGCTTAGTATTATTGATTTCTAACTGTTTGGTTTTATTTTAATGAACATAAGCAAACATCTCTCCAATGAATCTTAAATGAAATTAACAAGAACAAATAAGTATAATTTTATTCTTTATTTCCTAATTTAACTAAATAGTTAAATAAGTAAAATTCAGCAATGAAAGACGGCAGTGATGGTAGAGTAAGTTTCAGTTGTTCTATTTTTCTATTATACCCCCACTCTGTTTCAAATCTTTTTATCTGCATTCCTATTAGACTTTCTAATTTAATATAATATTTCATTACATTAAAACTTAAATACTTGCACCCGGAGGGTGCATATATTTGCTAGTATATATATATATATATATATATATATATATATTGGCTGATACCGAATTTAGGCCGCCCCGTCGACTTTACATATATATATATATATATATATATATAGAGAGAGAGAGAGAGAGAGAGAGAGAGAAAGTAAGAGAGAGAGAGATAGAGAGAGAGAGAGAGAGAGAGAAAGAGAGATATGGAAGGGTATGAAAACACACAATACTGTTCGAATGAAAATATTTTATATCATTTTCATATATAAATATATAAAATATTTTCATTTTAACAACAATGTGCGTTTTCATACCCTTTTATCTATACATATACCGTCGGATTTATTTCCTTACTCTTAACTATATTAGTATAACACTAAACTACATCTATGGGTCAAATAGATATAAATAGATATATATATATGACCCCGGTTTTCACAGTTTTACACATTCATCAAAGAGAGTGTCTGTCTGACGAATACATGAAAGCATGAAACCTGGTGTCACAAAAAATCCCCATGTGAATGTGATATATATATATATATATATATATATATATATATATATATATATATATATTATTGGTCCTTATTTGTTGTTTTAGTCTAATTGTATAAAACAAAATTTCTCAAACCGAACAATGTGTTGTTAATGTTTTTCAAACGTTAAATCCAATTTCCTCGCATCACGTTTATCACATTTCGTTGACATGAGTCATTCGTAAAGTCATGTCCCATAGATGACCCTCTTGATAAAACAGTTTTATGACAGAATTTTTATTATCTTTACACACTCACAATTTATTATTACTATTGCCCTTATAAGTTCCTCCTTGTTTCTCCATCAGTGACCGACATGTCTTGTTCGCCTCCCTTGTTTGTGTGATAGGAGGCAAGTGACCGTCCAGCTGGAGGTTTTTGTGGGATGCTGTTTTCAGGATTCATTAGGATCCATGTAGTGTAGCCGTACAGTAGTACTTATACGGCTACAGCTTGGAAATATCCGTCGAATCGTAGAGTAACTCTACTGTTTGTAGATTTCTCCAAGACATATTATTATTATTATTATTATTATTATTATTATTATTATTTACTCCTTTTGAGTTTTTACATCATTGTTAGCTGATGGTCTTTCAATGGAGTCTGAGTGACAGCAAGTCTCCTCAGGTCTCCAGGACTATTCTGGCAGATTGCAGCAGTGCAGTGTTCTGAATGGTTTCAATCCTTCCTCTGATTTCCAAACTTTCCAAACCCTTTTCCAATCCTTTTGGGACCGTTCCAAGTGCACCAACTACAATTGGTATCACTTTGACTTTCATATTCCATAACTTTTCAGTTCTCTGGCAAGGTCCAGATATTTGTCCATTTTTTCATTTTCCTTTAGCTTCACCCTGTGATCTGCTGGCACTGCAAAATCCACCAGTTGACAAGTTCTTTCTTTTTGTTAATCAACACTAGGTCTGGTCTTCTTGCTGGGATAAGGTGATCCGTTTTTATTTCAAAGTCCTATTATCATTATTATTATTTCACTCCTTGTGAGTTTTTCACACCAGCGTTAGTTGATGGTCTTTCACTGGAGTCTGAGTGACAAGTCTCATATCTCCAGGACTTTTCTGAGTATTCTACCCGATTGTAGCAATGCTGTTGTCTGGATGGTCTCAATTCTTCCTCTGATTTCCAGTTCCTTTAGTCTCTTTTCTAAGCTTTTGGGTACCGTTCCAAGTGCACCAACTACAATTGGTATCACTTTTACCCTCATATTCCACAGTTTTTTTTTCAATTCTCTTGCGATGTCTATCGTTTCGTTTTCTATCATCTTCACCCTGTGATCTGCTGGGACTGAAAAATCTACTAGTTGACAAGTTCTCTTTTTCTTATTAAGCAAAACTAGATCTGGTCTTCCAACTGGAATAAGGCGATCCGTCTTTATCTCAAAGTACCAGAGAACTTTATGTTTCTTTGTCGAGAACAGATTCTGGTATATGCATATATCATTTTGTTGTATGGTCAAACATTGGTCAAATACCTTCTTTCATTTCCTGCTTCTGGATGAGTCTTCGAGTCTTCGAATCTCTCCATCTTTTTTCTGGTCCGCCTCGTTCAAGCGACGACGACGATGATGATGATGATGATGAGGAGGAGGAGGAGGAGGGGGAGGAGGAGGAGGAGGATCAATAGTTTGACCTACAAACACTTTCCAATCATTAATGAATAATTCCATTTTTATTGATTTTTCTTTAAATTATAGGTTCTCATCATTTACATATAATTCCGTTTTCTATTATATTCTAATTTTATATTCATATAAATAAAGTGCTACCTTGACTTACGAGTGTTCCAACTGACGAGTTTTTCGAGTTACGAGCTGTCACTCGGTCGATTTTTTTACTTTTATGTTGAGAACTAAAATTTGAGGCACGAGCGAGCTTCAGATACGCGTATGTCAATAAGTTCACTAAAAACATTTAAGTTTCAAAATTTATCACGCCAAAGAAAAATACTGAACACTAAAACATATTACAGCGCATAATTCATTAAGTTTTATTTTATTATATTTTCATATAATACAGTACTATTTATTCTCATTAAAAAAAGAACGTAACGAAGAAAATTAGGGTGTTTTGGAGAAGTGTTTGGAAGGCGGTTTGGAACGGATTAATGGCATTTCAATTTATTTCAATGGGGAAAATTGATTTGATACACGAGGACATTGAGTTTTAAGCGGAATTAATTAATCTTGTAAGCCAAGATTCCACTGTATATTTATTTTTTCTTTATATGTAAGTCTTAATTTTTATTTCTGAAAAATAATGGCCGGATATAATTAAACATGTTAATGTAAAATCGGACATTATTTCTTAAACTATTTTTTTATTCTATTTATTTCAATATTTATTTTTTTAATGCAATATATAAATTTTTTATTTATTTTTATTTCTTAGTTATATTTTGTTATTTTTCTGTTTATTTTATTATTTATACAGTTTTATTACATTTGAAATGCAATTGTTCATTTCACTATTTTTTTTTATCTTTTTTCTTTTTTTTTTTTTTTTTTGTCTTTTCCTATAATAAGATCATTGAGAACAAAGGGAAATAAAATAAACCCCGAAACATCAAAAGGAAATCTGGATATAAAAATAAATAGGGCGTAGGATTAATAGGCAGCCGTCTGGGTAAGGAACACCATGTGGCTTCAATATACATCTCGTGTGTGTGCGTGTGTGTACGTGTGTGTGTGTGTGTGAGAGAGGGAGGGAGGGGGAGGTGATGCAGTTACACTTGGTTGATTTGTCCTCTCACAATTAACGACAGTCGCAAATGGACAGAATTATGGCCAACACATGTTGTCGGCATCAACTAATTACACACACACACACACACACACACTCGTGCGCGCATGCACAGGCAGTCATACAGACGCGCACGCATGCGCAAATACATACACTACCCCCCACCTCTCTCTCTCTCTCTCTCTCTCTCTCTCTCTCTCTCTCTCTCTCTCTCTCTCTCTCTCTCTCTCTCTGTAGCAATTACACATAAACACGTCATGAATACACACACTAACCCCCTCTCTCCTCTCTCTCTCTTCTCTTTCTCTCTCTTTCTCTCTCTCTCTCTCTCTCTCTCTAATATATATATATATATATATATCTTACACAAGCACACACACTCTCTCTCCCCACTCTCTCTCTCTCTCTATATATATATATATATATATATATCTACACAACACACTCTCTCTCTCTCTCTCTCTCTCTCTCTCTCTCTCTCTCTCTCTCTCTCTGTAGCAATTACACATACACACACTCAGGCATACACACACTAATCCTCTCTCTCTCTCTCTCTCTCTCTCTCTCTCTCTCTCTCTCTCTCTCTCTCTATCTATCTATCTCTCTGTAGGAATTACACATACACACGCGCATGAATACACTCACTAACTTCACTCTCTTTCTCTCTCTCTCTCTCTCTCTCTCTCTCTCTCTCTCTCTCTCTTTCTTCTCTCTCTCTTCTCTCTCTCTCTCTCTCTCTCTTATATATATATATATATATATATCTTTCACACACACACACACACACACACACACACACACATACACTCTCTCTCACGCCCCCACACACACTCACTCACTCACTCACTCACAACCCTCGTACACTGTCGTTTATTTCAAAAGTATTACGCACCCTCGTAAATATATTATGATATCGTAGAAATATCATGACTAATAGACACGCACGTTGTTCGACAAACACTCAGTTTGGTTGGTTGGTTGGTTGGTTGGTTGGTTGGTTGGTTAAACTTAGAAGATCATCCGAGATGTCGGTCCCTTCATATACATATTTACATACGAGTGGATGCAACACAAGGTCAATTTCTTAAGCGGTCTTTAACAGGTTTGAATTCAGAGTTTTCCTTCTCCTAGACTGGTTACTTAGCCAAGGTTAAAGATGCCAGTCTGCCCTACTGTTTACCCATAGCTGGAGGAAGATTTTCCCAAGGGTATTAACGCTATGTGAAATGCAAGAAGCTTCGCCCAGGATTTGAACTCGGGTCGGCGAGTTCATTTCCTACGACTCTTACCATTACACCACGCGCCTCACGCGGTTCATTCATAAAATTACCAGTGAATAATTGACGTTGTCCATCTCCAATAATATAAGTAGCACTGTTTCACATTATATATTATTGGTTGATCACGTGATCAAAGAGATCGTTGAAGTTTCATGCTAAACCCTTCGCTTTATTTTTAAACTCAGAGCAGTTCATTGACATTATCTACTATCACCATTATATTATAGTATTACATACAAAAAATCTCTTTGATTTTTACATGGGTAACCACTTAGTAACAGCAGGTACTGTAAATAACTTAAAGCCCGAGTCCTAAACAAGGTTAGTACATAACAAGTTAAGCAATGATTAGTCTGTCCATTAATTAGATAGGTGACTACTTAGTTACTGTAGCAACACAAGACCTGTGCGCTAAGAACCCAGATATGGGATAGATAGTACCACTACTGTTCTTCTACGGGATGGCGTTAGTATTAAATAACACATGAAGTCGTCGGAGTGGCCTAAAGTCGGTATCAGCCAATCATCGAGGGAGTATATCCTCTTTTCACTAGTGATAGACCAAGGGTGAGGTGGGGCGCCACAACTACCATCAGCTCCTTGCTTTAACTCGCAGATCCCTGTGCTACTCATACGCTACTCATACCGACTGAGCTAACTCAGTCCTATAGTTTCGTAAATAATAAGTTAAGTGATGATTAGTCTGCCCAGTAATTAGATGGGTAACCACTTAATAGAGCATGTACTGTAACGCCTTTGTGCTAGACCGACCAGCAAACAAATAAACAAATACTTCAAATTCATATCGTCATTATTCGGTCATTAAAGTATTTTCCATCGTAGCCATTTCTTATCTCTTCATCAGACTTCAGTGAAAACTAGTGTGAAAAATTCACA
Source organism: Doryteuthis pealeii (assembly GCA_023376005.1). Taxonomy (NCBI): domain Eukaryota; kingdom Metazoa; phylum Mollusca; class Cephalopoda; order Myopsida; family Loliginidae; genus Doryteuthis; species Doryteuthis pealeii. The sequence goes on from CM042163.1 coordinate 1,249,138, forward strand.
AGGATAGGACTTTGGGATAAAGATGGATCACCCCACTCCCAGCCCGTCCTTTGGGACGGGGGTCCGGTGTGCTTCGGCCACTGGATCGGTGTGTTGAATTAATAGCGTCGATCCCAGGGGGCTTTCCCCCCAGGCAATACCTGCCCTCTTGGGGGCGGGGATGGATTTATTGCCCAGCGCCTGAGGCACCCCCCTTGAGGGGGAATGCCGAAGGGATCGACGTAATTTTTGTTCTTTCCCACCCATGAGCTTCGGCTTGTGGGTGGGCCCACGTTAAAACGAGGCCTTGTGTCCAGCCCATACAAGTGGGGTATGAGGCAAATACCCACCCTATCCTAGCCAGGAGACCAGACCTAGTGTTGATTAACAAAAAAAAAGAAACGTGTCAACTGGTGGACTGCGGTTCCAGCAGATCACAGGGTGAAGTTGAAGGAATAAAAAGATGGATAAATACCTGGACCTTGCCAGGGAATTGAAAAAGCTGTGGAACATGAGAGTGAAAGTGATACCAATTGTAGTTGGTGCACTTGGAACGGTTCCAATAAAGAAAGAAGATTTTCAGATTTCCAGGAATTGCAGGCAGCAATCTGAGGAAGAGTCTGAGAACTGAGGAGACTTGATGTGAAAAACTCCAAGGAGTGATGATAATAATAATAATAATAATAATAATAATAATAATAATAATAGTGTATGCACAAGCATGAATCTGACCTGGAGAATAAAACATAAAATTCTCTGGGACTTTGAGATTCAGACCGATCACCTAATCCCGGCCAGGAGACTATATCTAGTGTTAATCAACAAGTAGAAGAAACGTCATTGCGGATCACTGAGTGAAAGTGAAAGAAGGCGAAAAGATAGACAAATACTTACCAGAGATTTGAAACAAAATTGTGAAACATGAAGGTGAAGGTTATACCAATTGTAATTGATGCCCTTGGAAATGTCACCAAGGGTTTGGAAAAGAGTCTGGATGAGTTGGAAATCAGTGGAAGAATCGAGAACATCCAAACAACAGCATTACAAAAATCGACTCGAATACCCAGAAGAGTTCTGGAGACCTGAGGAGTCTTGCTGTCACACAGCCTCCAGTGAACCACCAGCTAAGGTGGGTGTGAAAACATCTCATAATAATATCACGTCATAAAGTAAAAGAAATGCTAATTGGTGGTGTAGGTTGTTTTTTAACTGTAACTTCAATGAGACACCGACTCTGCAAGGTTTGTTAAGTAAATAAAAGAGACAAAGAAAAACTGGATTAAAAATGGCGTCTTTTCATTTTGCAGTCGACAATCAAACAGCGGGAAGTGTACAGGAAATTGGACATAGTCTCAAACACACCAAAAAAGAGACGTCATTATCGCGATGGGAGCTCCATTTTTTATTTGCTTTTTTTTTTCTTTTTCTTCTGTTTTTTTATTTGGTTTTTGTTTTGTTTTTGTTTTTGCGCTTTTTTCAGAATAGTATATCCATTTTTTGTTCCTCTGAATGTTTGAGATGAGGCTTGAAGATTAATATTATCTGCTTTATTCGGACTAGTGTCCCCATCTTCATTGTTATTTGTACAACGTTTCGGCCGATATACCCTCCGTCCTTCTTCAGGTATTTCTTGTCGGACTCGGGAACCTTCTTTTCGAACTCGGGAACTTTCTTGTCGTATTCGGGAGCCATCACGGAACTTTGAACCTAACCCTTTATTTATTCCACGGGGGTATCCTGTTCTCATTCCGCTAACCATAGCTGGGGTAGGAGTTGTGTTAATTAATTATTTTTCTAACTGCTTTCACTCAGGATTGAACTCGGGTACCAGAAATAACTGTCACTTAGAACTGTTTTAACCTAACTGCCTAATCCACTCGGCCATGTGTCCAATTGGACAAGAAATACCTGAAGAAGGCCGGAGGGTATATCGGCCGAAACGTTGTACAAATAACAATGAAGATGGGGACAATAGTCCGAATAACGCAGATAATACCATTTTTTGTTGTTTTCATACAGACCTTTCAGCCGATAATGTTCTTCGGTCTTCCCCGGGCGTATGCGATACCTGGCGATCTTTGATCGTCATATAGAACTTATCCTCATCTCTTCAATATAAACAAAACACTGGACCAACTAAGAACGTCTTGTGAGTAAAAACAAATTTCAGGCGGGAAAACCAGGTATTCTTTTTGCTTTTTTATTTCACCGGCAAAAAAAAGTTCAGTGGTGTCGCAGAAATATCCCCACCCGTTATAAACAATTCCCTGTGTGGGACAAGAAAAGGTAATTTATGAGGAAGTGCGTCCCGGTCTCTTGCCTCAAAAATTGCTACCTGGTGACTATTAAAAGAACGACCCAACTCAGTCTATTCAAAACTATCCATTTTCTATCTATCTATCTCAATTTGTTCATATTTATCTATATTACTTTAAATACTAAGATTTTTTTTATTCATGTTTGTTTAATGTCTTGTTTTTAGTTTAAATAAACAAGAATTACAACAAAAAAAGAAGCGACCCCCACCCCCAAATACATTTACTTGTCGAAAATATCTATCTATCTACCTCCATTTGTTCGTATCTATCTATATTATTTTGTTTGTTTATCTATCTATCTATCTATCTATCTATCTATCTCAGTCTATTCCAAACTATATATCCATCTTCATATCTAAACAAGAATTACGACAAATTACGATAAATAAACAAGAATTACGACGAGCTGGGGTTGTTATTTTGATAGTCACCGGGTAGCGGTTTTTGAGGCGGGAGACCGGGACGCACTTCCTCATAAATTACCCAAGAAAACTTAGGCAAGGGACATCCTGTATTTAAGCGTGTTTTTTTTTTTTTGTTTTTGTTTTTTTTTAATTAAAAAGGATTGAATTAAAATTCTAGTCAGTGCTGAATAAACGAAAATCCGTCTTCGTAGATAACTGCCGTGTTTCCCCGAAAATAAAATATTTAGTACATAATTCGCACATTCCTTATCGCCCTGTCTGTAAGGGCACATAATACGCTGACTGTATCCTCTTCAAAAAAATAAATTTATTTCCTTTGGTTTCTGCAGATTGAAAAAGCATTTACTTTCGTTTTTCTAATGTTTATAAGATATTTTATGCTTATGAACTATACATAAAACTGCTTTCTTATAAGATTTTATGAAAATAAGAATACATTATGTTGTAACCTGATAAATAAAGGAGTCATTCCGGACATGCGCACACACATACACACACCGACAGGCGCCAAATCTTTTGAAATAAAATTCAGTTCTTATCCTGTTATCAGAGTGTGTTGACTTGTTTCTATTCTCGCTTAAAGAACTCACAGTTACCCTTTTTATAAACTGGGATATAAAAAAAGCAAACTTTAATACATTAGATAAAATAATTTTTACAATGTTTTACTGTGATTGTCGCGTCGTTGGAGTGAATTAATTATTTTAATATAAAATAGCAGAACCTCCCGGCGTTTTCCGGGATTTAAAAAGTTAAACATAAATCTTTATATGTATATTTATATCTATTAATAATGGAGATTCGCTTCCGGTTTTTTGTCTGTAACAAAAATTACGTCACTGCTTACGTCACATTACCCAACACATAATCCAACGTCATAACATAGAAAAAATATACTCAAAATGTGAACATGTAACGTTAGACAATCTTCATTGTTTCAATAAATAGATGCCCGGCGTTATATATTTATATATAGATTGTTTTATTCTAATATAATATTTAAAGTTATCGGAACTGTTTCCATTTCAAATTGTCTTTCTTTTTTCTTTTTTTTTTTTTTTTTTTTTTTTACTTCTTTAATAAATTTGACGATTTTACATACTTATGGTACACACTCTATGACATTGAATTTTCAGCTCAGGCAATATCTTTCAAAAATTATTTTTACATCGCCCGGAGGGTGTCTTTTTATTTTACTAGTATCAATAAAAATCATTTTTCTTTATATTTATTTTATTATCTTTTATTCTTCATATATTCTTGGCTTTAAGTTTTTTATTCTTATTATTATTCTTGTTTGTATTTTTTCTTTTATTTGTTTTTTATTTGTTTTTTATTATGTTTTATCCTTTAACAATTTCTTTTATTTCTTAATCATTTTTAATTAATTTTCTAATATATCATTGATTATATATTATATTTTTATTTAGCTTTTCTTTCGCCCACCACAAGTCCTGATGAAGGTTTGTTAAAAAACCGAAACGTTATAAAGTCGACTTCTCCATCAAGAATAAACTTATCTTTTCGGAATACTTCATGTTTTTTTCTATTTTACACACACACACACACACACACACACACACACACACAAACACACACATATATATATATATATATATATATATATATGTGTGTGTGTGTATGTGTGTGAATGTGTGTGTGTGTGTGTGTGTGTGTGTTATATTCATCATCATCATCATCATATCGCGCAATTAACACGGATATCCATGACAATCTCGCGCCAACCATCTCTATCATTCATTGCCCCAGTGAGGTCCTCTGCGCAGCATCCTGTATCCACGCAGAGTTGGTCAATGTAGGTCCTTGCTGGGCAGCCCACATAAGCATGTCCATGTGTTGGCTTCCACAGGAGAACGTTGCTTATGAGTTCGTCCTTGCTCCTCCAGCATGTCTTGTCCGTCTCACTTCGATGGTCTGTGAGATAGGGGACAGGTGGACGTACAGCTACTTCCTTGTGCGGTGCTGTTTCCACGACTTGTTCAAGACCGCACGCAGCATTCTTGTGCAGCTTCCATCTATCATAATCTCCAGGCGCTTCGTTAGGGTCCAAGTGGTGCAGCCATACAGCAGCACTGATACAAGCACAGCTTGAAAGAATTGTCAGTAAGATCGTATTTCCATATGACTGATAATCTGTTTATAGCTGACCATGCCTTTTCTATTCGCGTGTTAACATCTAAAAAATAGATATTACTACCTGGGTATGTGAATCGTTCTACCGGCTTTAGAGACTTGCCGTCGAATTTGGATATATCTCCTTTCTTTTTGAGTCATAGTGAGATTCAATCATTTACGTTGAAGATCATTAACAAGTTATAAATCAATTAAGAGAAATAAAAATCAGATTTAATTTATCCATCAAATTATTCATAACTTTATCATTATATTTTGAAATATTTATTTTTCTTTTTAATTTCAAAATTTCGTTTTCTAAACTCAACTCCAAGTCTGTTTTTTTTTTTTACCAAACTATCTGGCACCAATCCACAAAGATTTCATTTTCGCTTTTTGCTCGATGCCAATTTTGGCAAAATTCTCAAAGCTACGTCACAGCGCCGCGAAATCCATTCACAACGCACAAATTACCAATTATCTTCTCTTCCAAATTCCTCCCTTTCCTCTTGGAGATATTCGCCAAAAGTCTTGCCAATTTTTAAAGAGTTCAATCTTGATTCTATCGCTTCAGGAAAAAAAAAACGATTCGGCAAAGTTCCGAGAGTTTATTAAACACTTTTGGTTGTGACTCATATTCTCAACTTCCGGTTTTTGCTTCTATTGAAAAAAAAGGGCGGTAACCTGCTTGTCTCACCTGATATATCTATACGTCATCAGTTGTTTATTCTATTGGACACGTGACCTATGAATACATTTCCCCAGTGCCTCCAAGTTTTCTTGACATTGCTTTATAGGCTAAAGGTTATTTATCACTTAATAAAAGGATATGTGTTGTTCTAACTGTTACGTTCGCCTAGCGTTTTCAACGTTTACAATAACGCTTTTCCATCAGAGACCAAAGAAAATGAGAGGTGCACATGCAAGAATTGGCAAAGAACAACAAGACATAATATATATTTTATAACATAAGTTTTATTCAGGAATTATAAGCTGGGAGGAGGATGAAATGGACACCGACAGGCTAGGATTAATAAAGCCATTAGGCGGAATCTCTTTCGTGTCAAATAAAAAAAATTTTCTGACGGAAGAAATTTGTATTTAGCTTTTGTGGGTTGGTTCATCTTCTGTTGGTTATTCTGGGATATGTCCTTTTTTTTTGGGGGGGGGTATTTATCTGATCTACATGAAGATGGCATCGGGATTCCAACTGTCTGTAGTCGTCAAATTTTCTTCATGGGGATGATTTTCTCCCGTCCCCACCGAGGTGAGGAATCCTACTATGTTCGCTGACCGGATCCCGAGTGAAAACTGAACTGATGATAGGGATCTCCTTCCTTCCCCCAAATCGTGACGTCACCTGTCTCTCGGTAAGCTTGGCGTACGTGAGGAAGGCAACAAGTGTAGTATAGGTTGTTCAATTAGGGTCAATTTCTGGGACTCCCAACCTCAGCTCTGGCGTCAGAGAGTCTTAAGAACATTCTAAAGGTTTCTAATTGCTGACCATTGATTATACATAACATAACCAGTAAAACATATTCTTGTACAGTCTTGATAGGAAAGCGAGACGGTTTTGTCAAAAAAAAAATTAGCAGAATCTATGCCAACAAGAAGAAAAAAACATCTTTTAAATAAATAAAGACGTTTCTTTACTGAATAAAATCTTATTATAATGGAGAATCGGTGTTTGTCTGTAATCGAAACTACATCACTGTTTACGCCACGATACCCCAAGTAATTGCGTAAGTTGGAGGCATTGACGTAAGTTGGAGGCCGTCGTAGGAAATGGACTTGTCGACCCGAGTTCAAATTCTGGACGAAGCTACAGTTTACATACCGCTGATACCCCTGGAAAAGGTATGAATCAAACTACTCTCCCTCAAGTTATGGGTAAATAGTAGGGCAGACTGGGCTCTTTAACCTTGGTTAGGCAACCAGTCCAGTAGAAGTAAAACTCTGAATTCAAACCTGTTAAACTCCGCTTGGGATGGTCACAACTAGAATAGGCTCAGTCCTAATTATTGATCTACTGCACTAACTAATTCACTGACTATTTATGAGTATTTAATTTATAGTCAAAATCATTAAATATATATATATATATATATATATATATATATATATATATATATATATATGAAATAAATCTTATTTATAAACAATGTCTCTATGAAAATCAGAATTAGATTTGCCTCAAAAGAATTCATGATATAAGTAGTGCATTTAAATAAGATATAAATTAGTGCATTTAAATAAGAAATATATTTGGTGTGGTTAATTTACTTACTGGTTTAAAAAAACTGGCTTTGATAAATAATTATTAGGTGTTATTGATCTCTAATATTATTGGTTTAATCTCCAATGTATTAAAATTAATCCTATGGATGATTTTATATGGAAACAAATTAAAATATAATTAAAATAAGTCACCTTGTGGTTAAGACTTGTCAATTAAACTCTCGGTCATTTTAACCGAATCATCATTAAATTAAATTCTAAACTATACTTCCTTACAAAAATGATAGGCTATGCCTCTCATTATGTAACCGACTGAAAAGTGTTATCAAAAGTTTGATTTAATTCTTTGCTTATTTTTGACCGCTTAAGTTTTTGAAAATGCATTATTCACATTCAGGTTTTCCAATCAGCTATTTGTCTCGTTTCGTTCATGTGTCCTGATGTGTCGTCTAAAATTGCATTTGGGATTCCTTCAGCCAAAATCATTTTTCTTTCATTTTGTCTCACTTGATTTCCCAGGTCAGTGAATTTTATACTTTATTCTCAGACATAAAATAAAAGAAAAAAAGGAAAGAAAAGGCAAATTTTGTGTATTCATCATAGATTCATGGTTCATCAGAAACACACACACATACATACTCTCTCTCTCTCTCTCTCTCTCTCTCTCTCTCTCTCTCTCTCTCTCTCTCTCTCTTCTCTCTCTCTCTCTCTCTCTCTCTCTCTGGGTGGGTGTGAAAGAACAAAGAAATAAGAGAACAAGAAACTCTCTCTCTCTCTCTCTCTCTCTCTCTCTCTCTCTCTCTCTCTCTCTCTCTGGGTGGTGTGAAAGAAGCAAAGAAAAAGAAAAAAAATCTCTCTCTCTCTCTCTCTCTCTCTCTCTCTCTCTCTCTCTCTCTCTCTCTCTCTCTCTGGGTGGGTGTGGAAAGAACCAAAAGAAAAGAAAAGAAACTCTCTCTCTTTCTCTTCTCTCTCTCTNGTAATATATACTATTATTCAGCAATGCTTCTAAAAAAAACCATCCAAAATTTATCTCCTTCGCCGAAAGCCATAGGCTGGTTTGTTGTTACCACTCAACGCTCCGCGTACTCATACTATGGTAGAGGCGTATCAATTATCATTGACAGGTTCAATTTTGATGTATTCTGCGAATGGGTCGATTGAACCGATGCGGCAAAGTCACAGACTTTGCCCTGCTCGCGAACTCCGGTTTCGATTTCTGTCGGAGGGAAATCGTTAGTTATAACATCGCTGCTGAGACTTAATAAAGAGTTTGAAAAACAGAACTGTACGATGTTTCTCCGCGTCGCATAATTCGGGTTGCTTTGTTCAATGGATTAATTTCCATAAATTGATCGAATTGTTTATACGATATATAAGCATTGTAATTGCCTTCAAGCAACATATAAATAAATAATATTATAGGCATATTTAGTGTGGATAAGAAATAACCTAAGTCGAGTTTCACCATAAAGGATCTTCAGGGGTAATCCAACTGAATTGGGAATCAAGTATTGATTAGATTAAGCAGTTAACTGTGAGATTTCCTATTTGTAATTACAATATTAAGCGCAAGTTAACTATCAATTCACATCAATATTTTGATTAATTCAGCTGGATTTAAACCTGAAAATCTTATGGTGTAAACTCGAGTAGGTTATTCTCATACACATATATACACTAATTCCGCTCTACTTACGTATTGAGTACTTTATATTTGTTTATAACGTTACTTATTGAGTACACGTATACGCGCAAATATGAGACTAACTCCAATTTTTTAACCGGTAACGTTAACTTCCTTCTCTCTCTTCTCTGATCTCTTTCTTTCTCTCTCTTCTCTCTCTCACACACACACAACACAGCACACACACACACACAACACATATATATTAATATATATATATAACTATATATATTATATTATATATTATATTAAATATTTGATACAGAAAAAAGATACATAAAAGATAGTTGAATTTTATTTTTAAAATTTTTTGTATTTTCACGCTACGAAAATCATGCATTTCTTCGTAATATTTCTTTCAATGGGTGTCTTTAAGCAGAGAAGATACTGAAATCTGAAACATGTCGGCGCAAAAAAAGATAGAAAATATTTTTTGAAAAAACAAAATTTAAAACGCTTTGTGTGACCTTTTCCCATATATATAGTTTTTTTTTTTGAAACATTACCGGTAAGCTGATCGAGAGCGTTCTGGTATCTCGTGAATTAATGATATATTTATTTCGTTTTTTTAATTATTTTCATTATTTTGCTTGAACTTACCAATGCGTAAATATCGTATAAAATTCGATAATTTATAAAACCAGACCCATGCCCTGGTGAATAATAATATACTTTATTCAACAATGCTTCTAAAAACAAACAAAAAATCAATTATATATATATATATATATATATATATATTATTAGATGAGAGGTATCCAAAACTTGTAGTAAGGGATATTCTATACGTGATATCTAAGCCACTGTATTATTATAATTGTATATTCCAGTATGTATAAATACAGTGAATCTTTAAATCACTAAAGAGAGCTCAATGTATAATAAACTTTTTAGATTATATACAGAACAATATTTATCTTTGAATGGAAGGAAAAACTCAACACCGTTATTCCATAATAAATTTATTTCGACCAAAATTGGGGCCTATATAAATCGAAGTTGATTTAATATAGCTCCCCAAAATTTCGTCTCATCAGATGGTAAATCCAAATGATTTGAATTGCATAACGGAAAAATTTACTTCTCAAAAAAAATTTGTTTCCTTTCAAAGATATATAATATATATACATACTATATTATATAAACTATATATATATATATATATATAGAGAGAGAGAAGAGAGAGAGAGAGAGAGGAGAGAGAGAGAGAGAGAGAGAGAGAGAGAGAGATGAAGGATGATGTGCGTTTCCTATAAATAAGTGTACATATAAGTATGTTTTCATTTGTGTTGTGCATTCAACCATGCATAAAATATTTTGCTTTGCTTACAATTTTATATAATATACACGCGTGCCCGTACGTGTTCAAAAAAACACAAATGCTGTCTAGCCAACACATATCTTCGCTTGTGTGCGTCCAAAATTGCTTTCTGCGCGGCACCTCTGAGTGTGTCCGTCTTTATAGGTCAGCGTTGCACATCACACATCTAATAGGTAACGGTGAAAAAGGGCGTGTGTCCCACCCACGCATCCCCTTTCCCGGCACCTCGTTAACAGAATAATGAGTCGATTAGGCCTTACAAAATATCAGGCTACCTTTTTACGTTCTCGCTATCCCGACTCCATTAAAGTCACATACATTTGTTTTTTTGGGGTCTTATTAACATTTTGCGTTATCGAAATTGGATCACCGACGCGAGCCTAATGAACAGAAAACTTTCTTTTGAGCCAGTGAATGTTCCCCCAGTCATGCCCGTCGCTTCAACACTTCTTAGCCCACTTTTAACAACGCCCTCAACGAATACAATTAACCGTCTTCTGTTCGTTTCGCGCTCATGGAATTCAGTCATGCGTTAACATTACTGTATTTTTTTTTCTTGAAATTCAAATACTTAAACTGACTAAACAACAAAAGCGAATTTACGCTATGCGTAGAGCTCCTCCCTCGCTCAATCGGCCGGTCACATCAAGCTTTAGCATCTATATGATTGTCCCGGCTCTATTGCTTTCGTGACAAGCCCCAAACTTTCTCATCATATATGTTCTAGAAGGCGATGACGAGGTCTTATGTTCTGAGTATGACGTTAAACTCTATCAATTTGTAACTCTGGGGAATGTGGAGTAATCTTTTATTACCATTACTCCCAGGTCCACTCTGACCCGGAGTGGTAGTACCTGTTAGGGTCCCATCTATAGGTTAAATAGAAAAATGAGTTTAAAATATATGTTCTTGGTGTCCTGGGTATGACGTTAAATTCTATCTGATGGCGAAGTTCCAATTTTGAAACCCTGGGGAATGGGGAGTACCCCATTATCACAATTACTCCCAGGTCCACTCTGATCCGAAATCTTATTATGACCTTTGGGTTAGTTTAAGCTTAACTCAATAACTAAACAAATATTAGAGTAAAGTCTTCATTTTCAAGTTGACAAAATGGAGGCAAATGAAATTTGATAAGAAAAAAGAGATTAACCCAACACAGAACATATACATTGAATAAATCCTGAGAAAGAGTAATTCCATGTCAAATCATTCAGAAAAAAGTAAAATTGTCACCAACCTACTTCAATTTTTCTGAATTTTTTCCAGGTGTGGATTATGTTAAAGTTAGACAATCCCCAAAATTTGAGCTTCCAATTCCAAAAATTGGCGAAGTTATGTCAATTTTTAGCTCTTCAATTTTAGTATGGTTGGCGAAAAATGGCGACTTTTTGTAATCTATTTTTATCTGTAAAATGAGTTCTAGAGCTTCCCTACTCCTAAAAATTGATTTATATAAGCATTTTGGCCCAAAGAATAAAAAAATGCTTTAAAAAAAGTCAACCAATTTTAAGTTATTGATGATTTCTCTTTTTTTTATAGCAAGACCAATATCCCGATGTGGCACTGCATTTATGAAAAAAAATGCTTTTCCCATTATTATTTCACATATATTGAACATTATTTGTACTAAAAAGATAGTTTGATTATTTGATTAAAGTAAACCGAAACAATCTATTAATGAAAAGAGTTAAATCCTAACTGGGTGCTGTCTTACTATGACCTTTGGGTTAGTTTAAGTTTAGTTTAATAAATAAACAAATATTAGAGTAAAGTCTCCATTTTCAAGTTTCAATTCTAAACAGCATCTAATGGTGAAGTCCGAATTTTAGAGCTTTGGGGTAATATGTAGTATCCTTTCATCACCATTACTCCCAGGTCCACTCTGACTCGGAATGGTAATACCAGTTGGGGTTCCATATATGTGTTAAATAGAAAAAAAATGAGTTTTAAAAAATGTGTTTTAAAAAATTGAGTACCCATCATGAATGAATAAAACAAAATGTCTTCGGTATAAAATAACCCAACAAGGGTTGACATGCCGTAAATCCAATCAACCAACCAACTTAACCCATTTTTAACGACGCCCTCACGAATACAATTGATCGTGTTCGGTTCGTTTTGCGTCTATGGAATTCAGTCACGCGTAAACATCATTGTATTTTTTTTTTCTCACATCTTTCTTGAAATTCAAATATTTAAACCGACTTAACTACTAAAATGAATATCCTCTGCTTATTGTCAAAAAAGTGTTTTATTCGTTTAGCATGTCAAAGGTTAGGGTTTTTTGGGGGGGGTCTATGTTCCCTTTCTCTCATTTATTTGATTTTTTTTTTATCTATTGATTTATTTATCTTGTTTTATTTATTTTCAAATTCAGGCGTTCCCCTACATTCAGTGATAGGAGCAAACCTGTCGGTAAATTCAAATTTTGAACACCACGCACGTTTGAAAGTTCAACCTTTGTGCGATAGGTGGCGTCACTGTATCTTTTCAGCGCCACTCTGTAAATTCTCTCTTCTTCTTTCTTCTTCTTCTTCTTCTTCTTCTTCTTCTTCTTCTTTCTCTCTCTCTCTCTCTCTCTCTCTCTCTCTCTCTCTCTCTCTCTCTCTCTTTCTCTCATTTAAAAGTTAAACCTTGAGTGATAGGTAGCGTTACTGTATCTTTTTTAGCGCCCCTCCCCCCTCTTCCCTCTCTCTCTCTTTCTTCTTCTCTCTCTCTCTCTCTCTCTCCTCTCTCTCTCTCTCTCTCTATCTATCTTTCTCTCTCATTTAGAAATTCAACCATTGTGTGATAGGTAGCGTTACTGTATCTTTTCAGCGCCCCTCCCCCCCCCCTCTCCCTCTCTCTCTCTCTTTCTCTCTTTCTTTCTCTTTCTCTCTCTCTCCTCTCTCTCTCTCTCTCTCTCTCTCTCTATCTCTCTATCTATCTATCTATCTATTTATTTATTCTCTCTCTGTCTCTATTATTTATTCTCTTTCTATTCTCTCTCTCTCTCTCTCTCTCTCTCTCTCTCTCTCTCTCTCTCTCTCTCTCTCTCCTATTTAAAATTCAACCTTTGTGTGATAGCGTTACTGTATCTTTTTAGCGCCTCCTCTCTCTCTCTCTCTCTCTCTCTCTCTCTCTCTCTCTCTCTCTTTCTCTCTTTCTTTCTCTTCTTTTCTCTCTCTCTCTCTCTCTCTCTCTCTATCTATCTATCTATCTATCTATATATCTCTGTCTCTATTTATTTATTTCTCTTTCTCTTTCTCTCTTTCTCTTTCTCTCTCTCTCTTTCTTTCTCATTTAAAAGTTCAAACTTGAGTAATAGGTAGCGTTACTGTATCTTCTTTTTAGCACCTCTCTCTCTCTCTCTCTCTCTCTCTCTCTCCTCTCTCTCTCTCTCTCTCTCTCTCTCTCTAGAATCACATTACTATTCATGATTATCTGCGGTTTTCGTATATATTCAGTACATTTTAACTCAGAGATTATTTTCTTTAAAAAAATGTCTCCATTGTTAAAGAAATATTTATTGCCTTAAATATCCGTTATTTTTTGTAAGTTTTGTAAAATTTTAACAACTATCAGAATTCATTCTTCAATCTGCCTTACATTATTTGTAAAGAATAAATTATATGTAAATTGTAAATGATAAATTGTAAACATGTAAATTGTTCAGACTGGGCGGTAAAACTTCAAAAGAAGCAAAAGGTTGGGTAGGACATAAGAATATATTAGAAACATCAACAGAGTAATAATACGCTTGTTCCTTAATCTACCGACCGTTATCATCTTGGAACACCCTCTGCTTAAAAATAAGACCGTCCAAGAGGAAATGCAAAAATGTAAATTTCAAATATGAGAGCCTAACGGGCACTAACCCGCCGGGTCAGAAGAGACCTGGGAGTAATGGAAATCACCCCACAGCTCAAAAATTGTTTTTTGTTTTTTTGTTTGTTTGTTAGTTGTGGGGTTTTTTGGAGGTGGGGGTTGTTTATTGTTTTTTTTACAGTGGCCTTATATATAAATATATATATATATATATATATATATATATATATATATATGTGTGTGTGTGTGTGTGTGTGTGTGTGTGTGTGGTATATTAAGAAAGAATGAAAACACGCAGGTTTAAATGAGTTAAGTGGTGAGTTTATTGGCCGCCGCTGCAGTGTTTCAATCTATTAATTAGATCATCTTCAGGGCATTTGTTGGTATATGGAAAGTAATAAGAATTTTTTTTCACAGAATAAGGAGAAAAAAATATGACGTCAAAAGAGAAAAAGAGGATATTTGACGTCATATTTCAAACCGTCTCCTTTTTTCAAATCTCAAATTTTAAACAGACTGAATAACAAGGACTACCACTCGCTTTTCTCGTTATTCTGTGATAAAAAAATTCTTATTACCTTCGATATACCAACAAATGCCCTGAAGATGATTTAATTAATAGATCGAAACACTGCAGCGTCGGCCAATAAGCTCACCACTTAACTCATTTAAACCTGTGTGTTTTCATTCTTTCGTAATATACTACATACCATCGGATTCACTTCCTTTCTTCATACATATATAATATATATATATATATATATATATATATATATATATATATTATTATTATTATATTATTAATCAAACAATTAACTTTCAAATGCCAACTAGTTCTATCTGAATTAAGCCT
>CM042163.1:1268898-1278898 GCA_023376005.1 Doryteuthis pealeii
GTCGTACTTTGATCAAAGCTTTATTTCTGCCCATTCTAATTCATCGCGCAGTCTGACTCACAACAATGACAGTTGCATGTCTGCTCTGCCTGGCGTCTGGTTTAAAATTGGTTACCTAACTAGTCAAATCACGTGATGTGTGAGATTCCCACTTTTACCAACGGTCTGTATTTTTCCACGGAAACCTGCCCACCTACATTCTGATTTGAAGGCCAATGACCCCTTATTCTACAGGTGTTCGTCAATAATCTTATGCTACCACATAAATCATGCAACACTACTCACCCTATTGCCCTTATGGCAATCCCCAGTCCCTTTTTATCATATGGGTGCTAGAAGGCGGTGACTGCGGGTCTACATGTCCTGGGAATGACGTTAAATTCTATCTGATAGTGAGGCTCCAGTTTTGGAGGTTTGGGGAATGTGGAGCACCCTTTCATCACCATTGCTCCCTGGTCTACTCTGACCCGGAGTGGTAGTACCTGTTAGGGTCCCATCTATGGGTTAAATAGAAAAACATGAGTTTATAAACAAAATTGTATTATTCATTAAGAATGAACACATTTCAAAACTTAGTCGGCATTAAACATTTTTTACCAATAGAAGTATTCGGCATAAAATGACCCAAGCGGTTGACATGCCGTAAAACCCAACCAACCAACCAGCAACACAACCCGTACAGTAAATAAGTTTGTCCCCCCACTCCTCTCCCCATAAAAGTTGCCACTGAAAATTTTAACTATTTTTGTCCAGTTTATATTTCATGAAGGGATATTCTATCAAAATTCAAAATGGAATTACCATGTTTCCCACAAAATAAGACCTAGTGTAAATTTTCAGGATGTTTTTAATAGAAGCCAACCCACCCACCCCCCAAATGAGCCCTAGTTAAGAGCGGCAGACAGACGAAAGAAATGAACATTCTTCACAATTACATCATGCGACGCAAACTTTTGTCTCCGTCAATAATCAAGAGGATGCGTGTTTCCGCAAGCTCAGAAAAAGCTGTATGTCTAGGCTTAGCCTTGGCTAACTCTTTACGGACACAAAATTTTGTGTGTCTCATAGGATGCAACCCCCTACTATCATGTGTCCAAACCCTATTGCCCTTATGGCAAGCCCCAACCCTTTTTATCATGTATGTGCTAGAAGGCGGTGTCTGAGGGACTTAGCATCCTGAATATGACGTTAAACTCTATCTGATGGTGAAGTTCCAGTTCTGGAGTTTTGGAGAATGTGGAGTACCCCTTTATCCCCATTACTCCCAGGTCCACTCTGACCCGAAGTCTTACTATGACCTTTGGGTTAGTTTAAGCTTAACTCAATAAATAAACAAATATTAGAGTAAAGTCTCCATTTTCAAGTTTCAATCCTAAACAGCATCTAATGGTGAAATCCCAAATTTAGAGCATTGGGGAATATGGAGTACCCCTTCATCACCATTACTCCCAGGTCCACTCTGACTCGGAGTGGTGGTATTAGTTGGGGCTCCATATATGGGTTAGATAGAAAATGAGTTTGAAATGTGTTTAAAAACTGAGTACCCATCAAGAATGAGTAAAACAAAACATCTTCAGTATAAAAAAAATAACCCAACAAGGGTTGACATGCCGTAAAATCCAACAAATCGTTAACCTAAACATCTAGGCGTAAAATAACCCTAGACGGGTTGGCGTGCCTTTAAAATCAACCAATCTACATTAATTCTAAATTTCTATTTTTTTTATTTGAAATCAAATAAAATTTGCATAATTTTAAATGAACATGTTGCAATTCCAGCCTTTTTTATCAAGAAATAATTTTCGGTGTCAAAAATCACAAAAATGTGTTGTGACACTGGCTCTGTTGTTGAACATCCGCCTATCGAGATTATTTTGTTTTGTTTTTTCCAATGCTTGAACATCGACTTGTGACACACATGAAAAATATGACTAAACTCTCTAAGTCACAATACGGAAAATACTTATTTTCTCATTAAATATGAGAGATGAAGTGAAAGTAATTTTATGGAACAAGAGATTGAACGAGGGAAAATTGTCGAAAAGGCACCACCCTTGAAGAATTGGCTTGGGGATTAGGAACCACTCTCCTGTCCCTCCCCCTTACCTAGACTACTGATGCTCAGCCCAAAATATTAGGCATATGCATTCAAATGGTCATTACATGTTTCTATAAAAATAAAAAATGTAACTGAAATATTTTGAGTCAATTTCTGTTTGGAATGTATTTCATACAATATATGTACATATATATATATATATATATATATATATATATATATATATATATATATTATACAATATATATATGGATATATATATATATACATGTGTGTGTGTATGTGTGTGTGTGTGTGTGTGTGTGTGTGTAAAGAAAATATTTTCAAAAAATATAACAAACACAGGATGTTATGATCAGAGGAAAAAATTTTATGTGTCTATACTTAAGTATTTTGGTATTAAACAATCACAAGGACAATGTTACAGAAATTTCTTTGTGAGGGAGAAAAATGAAAAATGTTAAGTGTATAGTGAATGTGTGAATATGATGTTCTTAACAATGGGACAATCATATAGGTGCTAGGGCTTGACATGACCAGCCGATTGATCTGAGGGAGCCTCTCCGACCGCCCGTCTAGCCTAAGTAAAGGTCTAAGTGGATAGTGAAATTGAGTTCAATTTACAATTTTAAGTCACGTCTAATCAGATCACCTAAATATAAATTAGGTTTAATGAATGTTACTATGATAGAGAATGGGTATATCTACCAGATTTAGTAATTATCACTGTCATTTCTTCCATGTCCAATCGGAGCGGTGGTACATGCTCGGGTCTCATCTATGGGACAAATATATCTATATATAATGGAGATAGACTGCATTTTTGTCTGTAACCGAAACTATATTACTACTCAAGTCACAATTCCCTTAATTATTTACGTCAAATTCTCCATGATTTCATTCTTTTAAACCTTCAGTTATTAATAAAAATTGTTTGACATTAGTAATACTGTTGATCATATCTACGTACTAATAACATGCAATTGTATTTATATATACAACAAAATAGCGATTTACAGTTTGAACGAGAAGGCTAATTTGCATATTGATATTTAAAATTTTATTTTAATAAATATGTGCTTGGTATTATTGATTTCTAATTGTTTGGTTTTATCTTAAGAAATATAAACAAAAATCTCGTGGATAAATCTTAAAAGAAATTTATTTACAAGAAGAAATAACTGTAATATTATCCTTTACTTCCTATTTTAACTAAATAGTTAAATTAGGAAAATTTACCAATGAAAGAGGGGAGTAAGGGAAAATGATGGAATAGTTAGTTTCAAAGTTGTTCTATTTTTCGATTATACCCCCCTCTGTTGCAGATCTTTTTATCTGCATTCTTAGTCAGTTTCATTAGCCTTTCTAATTTAATATGATATTTTATTATATCAAAACTTAAATACTTGCACCCGGAGGGTGCATATATTTGCTAGTACATATAATTATATATTACAACTAAGTATGAAGTTATTGTGTGTTTAAAACGATCGTCAACTTTATTAATACATTGGCTTTGATATTAAAACTAAGTAAAGTTTTATCTGTTTAATGATTACTAACTTTATTAAAATTGGCTCTTAAAACTTGATATTAAAACTAAGTATAAAGTTTTTATCTGTTTAAAAATGATTACTATTAATACATTGGCTCTTAAAACTTTGATATTAAACTAAGTATAAAGTTTTTATCTGTTTAAAATGATTACTAACTTTATTAATACATTGGCTCTTAAAACTTTGATATTAAAACTAAGTATAAAGTTTTTATCTGTTTTAAATGTTTATTAATACATTGGCTCTTAAAACTTTGATATTAAAACTAAGTATAAAGTTTTTATCTGTTTAAATGTGCTCTTAAAACTTTGATATTAAACTAACTTTATTAATACATGGCTCTTAAAACTTTGATATTAACTAAGTATAAAGTTTTATCTGTTTAAAATGATTACTAACTTTATTAATACATTGGCTCTTAAAACTTTGATATTAAAACTAAGTATAAAGTTTTTATCTGTTTAAAATGATTACTAACTTTATTAATACATTGGCTCTTAAAAACTTTGATATTAAAAACTAAGTATAAAGTTTTTATCTGTTTAAAATGATTACTAACTTTATTAATACATTGGCTCTTAAAACTTTGATATTAAAACTAAGTATAAAGTTTTTATCTGTTTAAAATGATTACTAACTTTATTAATACATTGGCTCTTAAAACTTTGATATTAAAACTAAGTATAAAGTTTTTTATCTGTTTAAAATGATTACTAACTTTATTAATACATTGGCTCTTAAAACTTTGATATTAAAACTAAGTATAAAGTTTTTTATCAGTTTAAAATGATTACTAACTTTATTAATACATTGGCTCTTAAAACTTTGATATTAAAACTAAGTATAAAGTTTTTATCTGTTTAAAATGATTACTAACTTTATTAATACATTGGCTCTTAAAACTTTGATATTAAAACTAAGTATAAAGTTTTATCTGTTTAAAATGATTACTAACTTTATTAATAAATTGGCTCTTAAACTTTGATATTAAAACTAAGTATAAAGTTTTATCTGTTTAAAATGATTACTAACTTTATTAATACATTGGCTCTTAAAACTTTGATATTAAAACTAAGTATAAAGTTTTTATCTGTTTAAAATGATTACTAACTTTATTAATACATTGGCTCTTAAAACTTTGATATTAAAACTAAGTATAAAGTTTTATCTGTTTAAAATGATTACTAACTTTATTAATACATTGGCTCTTAAAACTTTGATATTTAAAACTAAGTATAAAAGTTTTTATCTTTTAAAATGATTACTAACTTTATTAATACATTGGCTCTTAAAACTTTGATATTAAACTAAGTATAAGTTTTTATCTGTTTAAAATGATTACTAACTTTATTAATACATTGGCTCTTTAAAACTTTGATATTAAAACTAAGTATAAAGTTTTTATCTGTTTAAAAATGATTACTAACTTTATTAATACATTGGCTCTTAAAACTTTGATATTAAAACTAAGTATAAAGTTTTTATCTGTTTAAAATGATTACTAACTTTATTAATACATTGGCTCTTAAAACTTTGATATTAAAACTAAGTATAAAGTTTTTTATCTTTAAAATGATTACTAACTTTATTAATACATTGGCTCTTAAAACTTTGATATTAAAACTAAGTATAAAAATGATTACTAACTTTATTAATACATTGGCTCTTAAAACTTTGATATTAAAACTAAGTATAAAGTTTTTATCTGTTTAAAATGATTACTAACTTTATTAATACATTGGCTCTTAAAACTTTGATATTAAAACTAAGTATAAAGTTTTTATCGTTTAAAATGATTACTAACTTTATTAATACATGGCTCTTAAAACTTTGATATTAAAACTAAGTATAAAGTTTTTTATCTGTTTAAAATGATTACTAACTTTATTAATACATTGGCTCTTAAAACTTTGATATTAAAACTAAGTATAAAGTTTTTTATCAGTTTAAAATGATTACTAACTTTATTAATACATTGGCTCTTAAAACTTTGATATTAAAACTAAGTATAAAGTTTTTATCTGTTTAAAATGATTACTAACTTTATTAATACATTGGCTCTTAAAACTTTGATATTAAAACTAAGTATAAAGTTTTTATCAGTTTAAAATGATTACTAACTTTATTAATACATTGGCTCTTAAAACTTTGATATTAAAACTAAGTATAAAGTTTTTTATCTGTTTAAAATGATTACTAACTTTATTAATACATTGGCTCTTAAAACTTTGATATTAAAACTAAGTATAAAGTTTTTTATCAGTTTAAAATGATTACTAACTTTATTAATACATTGGCTCTTAAAACTTTGATATTAAAACTAAGTATAAAGTTTTTATCTGTTTAAAATGATTACTAACTTTATTAATACATTGGCTCTTAAAACTTTGATATTAAAACTAAGTATAAAGTTTTTATCTGTTTAAAATGATTACTAACTTATTAATACATTGGCTCTTAAAACTTTGATATTAAAACTAAGTATAAGTTTTTACTGTTTAAATGATTACTAACTTTATTAATACATTGGCTCTTAAAACTTTGATATTAAACTAAGTATAAAGTTTT
This sequence comes from Doryteuthis pealeii, assembly GCA_023376005.1. Taxonomy (NCBI): domain Eukaryota; kingdom Metazoa; phylum Mollusca; class Cephalopoda; order Myopsida; family Loliginidae; genus Doryteuthis; species Doryteuthis pealeii. Next base: position 1,275,082 of record CM042163.1, read on the forward strand.
TATCTGTTTAAAATGATTACTAACTTTATTAATACATTGGCTCTTTAAAACTTTGATATTAAAACTAAGTATAAAGTTTATCTGTTTAAAATGATTTACTAACTTTATTAATACATTGGCTCTTAAAACTTTGATATTAAAACTAAGTATAAAGTTTTTATCTTTAAAATGATTACTAACTTTATTAATACATTGGCTCTTAAAACTTTGATATTAAACTAAGTATAAAGTTTTTTATCTGTTTAAAATGATTACTAACTTTATTAATACATTGGCTCTTAAAACTTTGATATTAAAACTAAGTATAAAGTTTTTAATCTTTAAAATGATTACTAACTTTATTAATACATTGGCTCTTAAAACTTTGATATTAAAACTAAGTATAAAGTTTTTATCTGTTTAAAATGATTACTAACTTTATTAATACATTGGCTCTTAAAACTTTGATATTAAAACTAAGTATAAGTTTTTATCTGTTTAAAATGATTACTAACTTTATAATACATTGGCTCTTTAAAACTTTGATATTAAAACTAAGTATAAGTTTTTATCTGTTTAAAATGATTACTAACTTTATTAATACATTGGCTCTTAAAACTTTGATATTAAAAACTAAGTATAAAGTTTTTATCTGTTTAAAAATGATTACTAACTTTATTAATACATTGGCTCTTAAAACTTTGATATTAAAACTAAGTATAAGTTTTTATCTGTTTAAAATGATTACTAACTTTATTAATACATTGGCTCTTAAAACTTTGATATTAAAACTAAGTAAAGTTTTTATCTGTTTAAAATGATTACTAACTTTATTAATACATTGGCTCTTAAAACTTTGATATTAAACTAAGTATAAGTTTTTATCTTTTAAAATGATTACTAACTTTATTAATACATTGGCTCTTAAAACTTTGATATTAAAACTAAGTATAAAGTTTTTATCTGTTTAAAATGATTACTAACTTTATTAATACATTGGCTCTTAAAACTTTGATATTAAAACTAAGTATAAAGTTTTTATCAGTTTAAAATGATTACTAACTTTATTAATACATTGGCTCTTAAAACTTTGATATTAAAACTAAGTATAAAGTTTTTATCTGTTTAAAATGATTACTAACTTTATTAATACATTGGCTCTTAAAACTTTGATATTAAAACTAAGTATAAAGTTTTTTATCAGTTTAAAATGATTACTAACTTATTAATACATTGGCTCTTAAAACTTGATATTAAAACTAAGTATAAAGTTTTTATCTGTTTAAAATGATTACTAACTTTATTAATACATTGGCTCTTAAAACTTTGATATTAAAACTAAGTATAAAGTTTTTTATCTGTTTAAAATGATTACTAACTTTATTAATAAATTGGCTCTTAAAACTTTGATATTAAAACTAAGTATAAAGTTTTTATCTGTTTAAAATGATTACTAACTTTATTAATACATTGGCTCTTAAAACTTTGATATTAAAACTAAGTATAAAGTTTTTATCTGTTTAAAATGATTACTAACTTTATTAATACATTGGCTCTTAAAAACTTTGATATTAAAACTAAGTATAAAGTTTTTATCTGTTTAAAATGATTAAACTTTATTAATAAAACTTTGATATTAAAACTAAGTATAAAGTTTTTATCTGTTTTAAAATGATTACTAACTTTATTAATACATTGGCTCTTAAAACTTTGATATTAAAACTAAGTATAAAGTTTTTATCTGTTTAAAATGATTACTAACTTTATTAATACATTGGCTCTTAAAACTTTGATATTAAAACTAAGTATAAAAGTTTTTATCTGTTTAAAATGATTACTAACTTTATTAATACATTGGCTCTTAAAACTTTGATATTAAAACTAAGTTAAAGTTTTTATCTGTTTAAAAATGATTACTAACTTTATTAATACATTGGCTCTTAAAACTTTGATATTAAAACTAAGTATAAAGTTTTTATCTTTAAAATGATTACTAACTTTATTAATACATTGGCTCTTAAAACTTTGATATTAAAACTAAGTATAAAGTTTTTATCTGTTTAAAATGATTACTAACTTTATTAATACATTGGCTCTTAAAACTTTGATATTAAAACTAAGTATAAAGTTTTTATCTGTTTAAAATGATTACTAACTTTATTAATACATTGGCTCTTAAAACTTTGATATTAAAACTAAGTATAAAGTTTTTATCTGTTTAAAATGATTACTAACTTTATTAATACATTGGCTCTTAAAACTTTGATATTAAAACTAAGTATAAAGTTTTTATCTGTAAAATGATTACTAACTTTATTAATACATTGGCTCTTAAAACTTTGATATTAAAAACTAAGTATAAAGTTTTTATCTGTTTAAAAATGATTACTAACTTTATTAATACATTGACTTTTAAAACTTTGATATTGTAACTGAGTATGACGTAGTTACCTCTTTAAAAGGATTGTAAACTTTATTTCATACATTAGCTCTTAAAACATTGATATTACGACTAAGTATGAACTGTTTACCGGTTTGAGATTATTTTGAAGATACTTTTTTGTATAATATATAACTGAACCCTATAATTGTTAAACTGGTTTCAGTATAAAATAACCCCAAGCTGGTTAACATGCCGTAAAACCAACCAACCAATCTAAATGGATACCTGCCATCAACGATGGTTAGTGTGAATGCGCGTTGTGTAGTGGTTATCGTCGAATGAAATGGACTCGACGACACGTGTTCAAATCCTGCACGAGGATGTAGAGCTAATAACCTTGATAAAAGTATACATCTTACTATCGTTCCAGCTATGGGTAAATAGTAGGGCGGAGATGGCTCTTTAATTTGGTTAAGCAACCTTTCCCGAGTATATTAGTCTGAAAGTGAACATACTAGCGCGACTGGAGTTCGAACTTGCTAACTACAATGTTGCAATCCAGTACGTTAACCACTACACCACGGTGAGTCTCCTTCTTCTGAGTTTTTGGTTTGACTTCATGAAAAATTCATGAATTATTTGGAGAACAAAAAAGACAAAATGGCGGTCAATAAAAATGCTTTTAAAATCGGAAAAATAAGTCGCAGTGGAAATATCGACCAATGGGCATCGAGCATCATTGTATCATCACGAGGGGGGAAGGAGGAGGAGGAGGAGGAGGAGGAGGAGGGGTCATTAATGGCGCGAGATGGGCTGAGAAATATCGGACTCACACAAATATCCTTTCATAAATTTAAAAAAGAACAAGACAAAAAGAAAAAGAAAGAAAAACGTATGGCAGCGAGGGGAGTGGGTAGTTAGTGGCTGGGTGAGGGGCGAGGGTAAAGGCTAAGTGAAGTGAATTAGGGAGGGATTGAGGATGGGCTCTCTAGCTGGGGACAAGTCCAATAATGAGCATAGGGTGACAAGTGTCACCTGAGGGTGGGGATCGAACTCATTGAAATATACACAAGATAATTGTCTGTCATAATTCGGCCTAACACCCAAAAGGCCACATTTTTTACATTTCTAAGAAGAAGAAGAAGAAAGAAGAAAGAATGAATGAGAGAAGAAGAAATGAATGAAAGAAAGAAGAAGAAGAAGAAGAAGAAATGAATGAGTGAAAGAAGAAGAAGAAGAAGAAGAAGAAGAAGAAGAAGAAGAAGAAGAAGAAGAAGAAGAAGAAGAAGAAGAAGAAGAAGAAGAAGTGAAGAGTGAAGAAGAAGAAGAAGAAGAAGAAGAAGAAGAAGAAGAAGAAGAAGAAGAAGAAGAAGAAGAAGAAGAAGAAGAAGAGAAGAAGAAGAAGAAGAAGAAGAAGAAGAAGAAGAAGAAGAAGAAGAAGAAGAAGAAGAAGAA
>CM042163.1:1281398-1288898 GCA_023376005.1 Doryteuthis pealeii
ATATATATATATATATAATATATATATATATATATATATAGTGTGTGTGTGTTTGTATTTATACATTTATACATATTAGGCGGGCATACCATGAGGCCTATTAGATCAATAAAAGTATGTCATTATTTTTTAAAATTATATATATATATATATGTGTGTGTGTGTGTGTGAATAAAAGGAAGTGAATCCGACGGTATGTAGTATAATAAAAAAATGAAAAAACACAGGTTTAAATGAGTTAAGTGGTGAGTTTATTGGCCGACGCTGCAGTGTTTCGATCTATTAATTAGATCATCTTTAGGGCTTTTGTTGGTATGTGGAAGGTGATAAAAAATGTTTATCTCAGAATAATGAGAAATATATATATATATATATATATATATATATATATAGGTAGATGATATCAAGTGTTTCCTTGATAGGATTCAACCAAAATTAAGAACTCAAACGTACATATTAAGATTTGCGTATATATTTTTACATATCCGAAGTATTATAAATAAATGAATAGATAACTAGGTTTGGATATAAATTTATTTCGGCATTTTCTTTGTCTCGTCAATCCGGGTTTTTTTTAATTATTTTTTAAATTTTTTTAAAGACCTCACACCCGCTCTTACAGGTGTGTTTTTCCCGTTCTCCTTATTTTTGTCTTTTTCACTTTTTCCAAAGTCTGTGACAGTTGTCCATGCCTGTAACGTCATAGTTTTGAAATTTGATTTTTTAAAATTTTAATTACGTATGTTCTAATTTTTTTTGTATTTTATGTTTTGCTTGGCGACTTTCTGTATGTGTATATATGGGCACGTAAATGTTTTTTGTTGTGTTTTTAAAAGTATTTTTATATAGATTTAAAGTTATTGGCATGTTTACATTTGAATATGATCTCATTTCTTCTATTCAATAGTTTCTTCCGGTTTTTGAATTTTATTGGTATTTTCTGAGATAAACATATTTTCCAATAGTAACGGTTGAACGCTATGTTAGCTCATATGTTTTCCAATTGGCGGCTTATTCTATTCGTTTATTCATTATTTCTGATTTTTGTATTTTAATCATATATATATATATATATATATATATATATATATATATATATATATATATATATATATACTTGACACTGTACTCCACCAAGAGCGACGGCTAAATAGTTTCTATTTTTGCTGCCTTAGACGTATAATGGGCATCACCTGGAAGGACAGGATCACTAACACAGCATTTCTAGAGAAAGCTCAACTTCGCAGTGTGTGTTCTCTACTGAGACAGCGTCTTCTCCGATGGCTGAGCCATGTTCGCCGGGTGGATGATGGACATCCTCTATGTAGAGCTTTCGTTTGGTAAGCGACAGATTGGTAACCCTCAGATGCGATTTAAGGATATCAGCAAAAATGATCTCAGGTGCTTTGGCAATAACCCTTCCAGATGGGAAAATTTGGCGGCAGGCTCTCCGTAGCGGACTGCTCATGTCAGTTTCCTTGACGCAACACCATGAAGCTAAGAGATCCAGAAGAAAGCAGTGCCAACAAAGCACCGGCACATCAACATCTTTAGGGACAAATGCGACATCTGCGGTCAAGAATGTTTTTTAACATTAGACTTCACAGTCACAGGAAGCGCTGTAACTTCAGGGGCACAATAACTATATAGTCTGCTGAGGTGGCAATGCTGATGATCATGATGCTCGGGTGATATATATATATATATATATATATATATATATAATATATATATATATATATATATATATTATGAAAAGGTAAAATGGACATTAATCCGACAATATGAAGAAAAGTTTATAGAAAAGAAACAACAAAATGTTATATGTTTTGCTGACAAACGTTTGTAGAGGTACAGTCGGTGTATTTTAAAGGCCAAACCGACAGGACTCGTGATGGAGGGGTTGGGTACACGCATACATACGATAGGACCAATAAGTCTGTAAACTGTTGCAGTTATCAATTTTTATTATTTTTATATAAAGTATTTTATGTGAAGAAAAGGAAGTGAATCCGACGGTATGTAGAATATTAAGAAAGATTGAAAGAACACAGGTTTAAATGAGTACATTAAATGAATACACACACTTACACAGTCCCATACTCACACTGTAAAAGGGAATATTTGACGTCATATTTCAAACCGTTTCCTTTTTTCAAACTTCAAATTTTAAACAGACTGATAAACAAGGATTATCACTCGCTTCTCTCGTTATTCTGTGATTAAAAAAATTCTTATTACCTTCCATATACCAACAAATGACCTGAAGATGATCTAATTAATAGATCGAAACACTGCAGCGTCGGCCAATAAACTCACCACTTACCTCATTTAAACCTGTGTTTTTTTTTTTCAATCTTTCTTAATATACTACATATAATGATATATATAATTATATAATCTTATTATAATGGAGATTGTGTGTTTTTCTGTCTGTAACCGAAACTATATTCCTACTCAAGTCACAATTCTCTTAGTTATTGACATCACATTCTCCATGATTTTATTTTTATCTAAACCTCAATTATTGATAAAATTGTCTTACATTATTAATACTGTTAACTATGTCTACATGGTATTTACCGCGTACCCCACTTGTACGGGTCAGGCACAAAGTCCCTATTAACGTGGGACCACCCACAAACCGAAGCTCATGGAGTGGCAGGTGAAAAATTGCGTCGATCCCGTCGGCATTCCCCCTCAAGGGGGCGCCTCAGGCACTGTTAACTATGTCTACATACTGACAACATGCAATTGTATTTATATATACAACAAAATAACGGTTTACAGTGTGAACGGGAAGGCTAATTTGCATATTAATATTAAAAAATCGAATTTAATAAATATGTGCTTAGTATTATTGATTTCTAACTGTTTGGTTTTATCTTAATGAATATAAGCAAAAATCTCTTCAATGAATCTTAAATGAAATCCATTAACAAGATAAAATAACTGCCATTTTATTATTCACTTCCTCTTATAACTAAATACTTAAATTAGAAAAAATAACAATGAAAGACGAGAGTGATGGAAAAGTAAGTTTCAGTTGTTCCATTTTTTATTATACTCCCTCTGTTCCAAATCTTTTATTATACTCCCTCTGTTTCAAATCTTTTTATCTGTATTCTTATTTAGTTTCATTAGCCTAATTTAATACAATATTTTATTACATTAAAACTTAAATACTTGCACCCGGAGGGTGCATATATTTGCTAGTATATATAATTTTATATAATATATAATTTTATATAAAATTCTATGTAAAATTTTCACTGTATATAGTTTTGAGTGATTAATGAAAAATACTTTGGTTAAGTGGGTCGATAAAGGAGGAGATTATGTTGCAAAATAAATATTATTTGTGTTGAATAAATGTTTTTGACATCATAAGTCTACTGACATTGATATAACTATTTATATGAAATCGACTACGGGTTCATACGACAAACTGATGCTGTCAAAAAATAGATTAATGTCGTTTTCGTGACTATGAAATATATATATGTGTTGAAATTAAACCGCGATAATTATGAATCTTGGGTTTGTCTGGTTAAATGGGGAGAAATCTTTCCAGCCGTTTCTCGTTAATGAACGAAAAAGGAAATTCGTCATTAACGTCAACTTCTGTAGAAAGTCGAGAGTGATTTTTCTGCTCTTCGTCATGAGAACGAAAGCCATGGATCGTTGAATAACGGATGAGGGGAAAATCTTGTCAAAATGTTACTGATTATGGGTGTCATACGAGTCGTATTTAGAGGATTGTATCGGTTCACGGGGTCAGTTTCTGTTGTTATCTATCTTTATGTCAGGTCGGGAGTCGATTATCACGGACGAGTGGGTCCCATCGGGGGTAGATATGTTACAACACAATCTTGGCCCGTAAAAAAAAAAGGTCGGTAATAAGAAGCCTATTAAGAACCTCATCTTCTTTAGTTAAGGAAAACATTTTCTATACTTTTGTGTGTTTCCTTGTGTAGATTGGACAGGATTGGCTTCTTAGAATAAATCTTTTCAGTCAATGGATCGTGTTTTTTTTTATTTTTTATTTATGATGAAAGTACAATAGAACCTTCTAGGCGTCCCATATTGGTGTAATGGTTAGTAATCTAGTCTCGCTGATGATTTACTACTGAATAGTGAGTTCGATCCTCGCTGGATGTCCCTTATTGTGACCTTGTGTCACATCCTAAAAATGGTTCACGGATTGGATTAAATATCTACAATGGAACCTCATTTATCACTATCCAAGGTAGATAGATTTTAAACAATGCATAGTGAAAATTTCAGATAAAGATTTAGTTAATAACTGCGTCTCTCTCTCTCTCTCTCTCTCTCTCTCTCTCTCTCTCTCTCTCTCTCTCTCTCTCCTCTCTCTCCATATATATATATATATATATGGGAGTAAATATGGAAAATAAATCCGACAATATTAAGAAATTTGAAAAAAACAAGTGTTCCGAAAATAGGATGAATTTATTTATCGATGTTTAAACATTTCGGTTTCTTTAAACCTTCATCAGGATGTATCTTGGGGTGAAGAAATTGGTGGATGTTTTAAAGATGACAGATCCTGATGTAGGTTTACAGAAACCGAAATGTTTAAGCATCGATAAATAAATTCATCCTATTTTCGGAACACTTGTTTTTTCAAATTTCTTAATATATATATATATATATATATATATCTTATTATAATGGAGATTATGTGTTTGTTTGTCTGTAACCGAAACTATATCACTACTCAAGTCACTATCCATTTAGTTATTATACATCACATTCTCCATGAATCATTTTTATTTAAGCCTCAATTATTAATAAAATTGTTTTTCATTATTAATACTGCTGGTCATATCTACGTACTAATGACATGCAATTGTATTTATATGTACAACAAAAAGTGGTTTACTGTGTGAACGGGAAGGCTAATTTGCATATTGATATTTAAAATTTCATTTTAATAAATATGTACTTGGTATTGTTGATTTCTAATTATTTGATTTTATCTTAATGAATATCATCAAAAATCTCGGAGATAAATCTTAAAAGAAACCAATTAACAAAAAGAAATAACTGTAATTTTATTCTTTACCTTCTTATTTAACTAAATAGTTAAATTAGAAAAGTTTAGCAAGGGAAGACGGGGGTGATAGAAGAAGAAGCTACAGCTGTTTTATTTTTCGATTATACCCCTCTCTGTTTCAAATCATTTTATCTGCATTCTTATTTAGTTTATTTAGACTTTCTAATTAATTTAATATGATATTTTATGATATTAATACTTGCACCCGGAGGGTGCATATATTTGCTAGTGTATATATATATATATATATATATATATATTCAGGATGTATTCCAGCTACAAAAGCAAGTTTTTAAAAAGTAAGTCCACAGCACAATTGATGAAGATGGAAAGTTTCGGGAATTTGTAATGTTGACAAATCCATAGTGTTGAGGTCTCTATCATATTCGAAAATTTAGCCTCCAGTGATGATATTTTGTTTTTTCTGTAGACAATATGAAGTAAATGGAAGTGAATCCGACAATATGAATAGCTTTGAAAAAGACCGCTTCATTAAAAGGTCGAAACAGATATGTCAGCAAACTAAAAACATCTTTTGTTTTTTCTTAAAAAAATTCTATTCATATATATATATATATATATATATATATATATATATATATGCTTCCCCCTCCTATGGTTGAGCACTGTGAGGGGATATTAATTAAAACTTCACCGTTTGGCATAAGCCGTTACCCATCTGTTTACAGATTTGAGTTCTCTGGTGATTGTAAAAACATACCGCCGTAAAGTATGTAGCAATTAATTGTTTACCCTAGACTGATAGCCGCTGATAGCCGCAAGGATAAGGAACTTAACAGACGAAAATTCTGTCGGGTTTCGATCCCAGCTAGCGGTAGTTGTTAAAAAGTCGAGCCGCACTGATGAGAGGTCAACTTCTGATGACTGATATATATATATATGACTGAAGAAGTCCTTCGCGTTTAGTAAGGACGAAATATTTCTCCCCCTCTCAGATTTGATTGAGTGATTGATTTTGTTCACTTTCCTTTTACCTTACCTCATATATATATATATATATATATATATATATAATATATATATACCTTACCTTGATAAAGTGAAGAGGCCACCCGAAATATTGGCAAAAAAAAAATGAAACTACAGTGGACGGTTCCGTGGATAAGTGAAACTGCAATTAACATTTCCGCGGTTAAGTGTAACTGCAGTTGACGGTTCCGCGGTCATTGAGATTCTATTCAGTAAGTAGATTCATTTGGAGAGAGAAAAAATTACAACACTTCAGCTTTAAGAAAAAAAAAGTTTACAGCAAGTAAATTACCTCCCCTTATTTTGATTTAATATACTATTTTGAACACCAGACGTCTCAGATGTTTATCTCTGGGGAACAAAGGCCAATAAGTCTTCTCAAATGTTTGACTGTATTCTTGCTGACCCCAATATAACCGTTATCTAGGCTGTCTCCTTCCATCAAAACTTTTCCAGTCTTAGGAGGCGCACTTAGCATAACGATTATCGTCGTAGGATATACAATTTCCTTTCTTTCTTACTTCTATTCTTCTTCTGTTCTTCTAGCGTCTCTTCTAGCGTCTGGACTTCGTCTTGGGGACTTCGTGTCTGGTATTCCATTGGGGATTTCTCTTTATCAGAAGCCCTGAGTCATTGGTAGTTTTTAGATAATAACACAAGACTTCGATTTAACTTAGATCATATTTTATTCTGAAATCCCCACCAGACTACCTGCGCAGATTGAGTCGGAGCGTGCATAACACGACTTACCACCGTCGTGGTCTTTGGCCGATCTGACTAAAACTATTTCTAATCTAAACCGGAAGAGGGTCTTCTCCACCGATTCTCACGGTATCCACCGGAAGGAGGGTCAGGACTGAGGTCAAGCCTTGTCATTCAATCCTTCAAGGCCGCCGGCTGAACTTATAACTGCCATTTTGGTTTCTACACTACTGTACATAAATATTAGGAATCTAATAATTATGTAACACAATCGGTGACGAGTTCAAACCCTGAATGCGGCTGGGTGTATTTCATTTGGCGTTTGTACTAATACTCTTGGGAAATGCATGAACCCATCTGTCCCAACTATAAGTAAATAATAAGGCAGAGTGGGTTCTTTAGCCTTGGTGAGGCAACCAGTGTACGAGAATGAAAGCTCTAAATTCCAACTAACTTTACTCCGTTTAAAATTGACCTTGTGTCACATTCTGCACATGGTGGAGGGGCTGGGTATATACAAACTTTATCAGTTTTGGTATTATCTGCATTATTCGGACTATTGTCCCCATCTTCATTGTTATTTGTGCAACGTTTCGGCCGATATGCCCTCCGGCCTTCTTCAGGTATTTCCAATTGGACACATGGCCTAGTGGATAAGGTAGTTAGGTTAAGACAGTTCTAAGTGACAGTTATCTCTGGATACCGAGTTCAATCCTGAGTAGAGGCAG
>CM042163.1:1293898-1301398 GCA_023376005.1 Doryteuthis pealeii
CAAAAATAGGAAGAAAAACAATTATACGGACGCTTCAAACGACAAATCGAAGAGGTTGCACATAAAAAGACTTGGACATGGTTAAGAAAGGGAAACCTCAAAAGAGAAACGGAATCACTTATAACTGTTGCACAAAATAATGCCATAAGGACAAACTATACCAAAGCGAAAATTGATAAGACCCAACAAATAGTAAATGTAGACTTTGTGGAAATAGAGATGAGACTGTAAACCATATACTCTGCGAATGTAGCAAACTAGCACAACAACAAAACTAGACATGACTGGGTTGGGAAGGTGATCCACTGGGAATTATGCAAAAATTAAATTTTGACCATACAACAAAATGGTATATGCATAAACCAGAATCTGTTCTTGTGAACGAAACGCATAAAATTCTCTGGGACTTTGAAATAAAAACGGACCACCTTATCCCAGCAAGAAGACCAGACCTAGTGTTGATAAACAAAAAAGAAAGAACTTGTCAACTGGTGGATTTTGCAGTGTCAGCAGATCACAGGGTGAAGCTAAAGGAAAATGAAAAAAAAAAAAAAAAAAAAAAAGACAAATATCTGGACCTTGCCAGAGAACTAAAAAAAGTTATGGAATATGAAAGTGAAGGTGATACCAATTGTAGTTGGTGCACTTGGAACAGTCCCAAAGGGATTGGAAAAGGGTCTGGAATGTTTGGAAATCAGAGGAAGGATTGAAACCATTCAGAACACTGCACCACTGCAATCTGCCAGAATACTCAGAAGAGTCCTGGAGACCTGAGGAGACTTGCTGTCACTCAGACTCCAGTGAAAGGCCATCAGCTAATGCTGATGTGAAAACTCAAAAAGTGTAAATAATAATAATAATAATAATAATAATAATAATAATAATAGACCTAGTTTGGATTAACAAAAAAGAAAGAACTTGTCAACTGGTGGATTTTGCAGTTCCAGCTGACCACAGGGTGAAGATGGAGGAAAACGCAAAGATGGACAAATACCTGGACCTTGGCAGAGAATTGAAAAAGCAATGGAATATGAAGGTCAAAGTGATACCAATTGTAGTTGGTGCAATTGGAACGGTCCCAAAAAGCTTGGAAAAAAGACTTGGGAATCTGGACATCAGAGGAATTGAGAAAATCCAGAATAATGCATTTCTGTAATCTGCTAAAATACTCAGAAGAGTCCTGGAGACCTGAGGAGCATTTTTTTTCACTTAGACTCTAGGGAAATACCATCAGCTAACGCTGGTGTGAAAAACTCTAATGATAATAATAATAATAATAATAATAATAATAATAATAATAATAATAATAATAATAATAATAATAATACTTGTCATCTCCCGGATTTTACCGTACCGGTCGATCACAGAGTGAAAATAAGAGAGCGAAAAGATAGACAAATACTTGAACCTTGCCAGAGAACTGAGAAAAACTGTGGAACATGAAGGTGAAAGTCGTACCAATCGTAATTGGTGCCTTTGGAACGATCCCCAGGCGTCTGGAAAAGAGTCTAGTTTAACTGGAAATCAGAGGAAGAATAGAGACCATCCAGACTACAGCATTGTTGAGATCGGCTTGAATTCTCAGAAGAATCCTGGAGTCCTAAGGAGACTTGCTATCACTCAGCCTCCAGTGAACCACCGGCTACGGCAGGTGTGAAAAACTCGAATGGAGTGAAATAATAAGACACAACAAAAGAGCAAATATTAAGTGTGTGTTGACAGATTAGACAATAAACAATGTATTAAGTGAATGCAGCAAAATAGCACAACGAGAATACAAGGCAAGACATGACTGGGTTGGAAAGGTGATCCACTGGGAATTGTGAAAGAAACTAAATTTTGACCATACAACACAATGGTATATGCATTTAAGTTGAAACAGTTACTTTATTGATGTTAATGCAATCAGTTAATCCTTTTAAAGCAGCTAGATTCACTGATTGGTTTGGTTTGTTGAATTTTACGGTATGTCAACCCTTGTTGGGTTATTTTATGCCGATGACATTTTGTTCTATTCATGCTTAATGGGCATTCATTCTTTTTTTCAATTTTTAACATGGATGGACCCGGGAGTAATATAAATAAATCTTTAGATGGCCTCCTAATAGGTACTACCACTCCAGGTCAGGATGGACCCGGGAGTAATATAAATAAATGGGTACTCCACATTTCCTACATTTCCAGGATTGGAACTTCACCCCTAGATACAGTTTAATGTTATATCCAAGACACTAAGACCGTCACAGTGGACCTGGGAGTAATGGCAACGAAGGGGTACCCGACATTCCCCATAGTTCCCGAATTGGTACTTCACCCCTAGATGTATTTTAACGTCATACCCAGAACACTAAGACCCTGGGAGTAATGGCAATGAAGGGGTACTCGACACCCTCAAGAGTTCCAGGATTGGAAATTTACCACTAGATGCAGTTTAACGTCATGCCCAGATCATTAAGACCCTCAGAGTGGACCTGGGAGTAATGGCAATACAGGGATATCCGACACTCCCCAGCGTTCCAGAATTGGAACTTTACCACAATATGCAGTTTAACGTTATACCCAGGATACTAAGACCCTCAAAGTGGACCTGGGAGTAATGGCAATGAAGGGATATCCGACACTCCCCAGGGTTCCAGAATTGGAACTCTACCTCTTGATGCAGTTTAACGTCATACCTAGGTGACTAGATTTGCTGAGACAACCAAATTAGCACTAATCTTACTGGGAAAAGAATTAACTGAGTTTTTCTGTTAATTTTTTTTTTAAGATAACTAGCAAATATATGCACCCTCTGGGTGCAAGTATTTAAGTTTTAATGTAATAAAATATTGTATTAAATTAGAAAGGCTAATGAAACTAAATAAGAATACAGATAAAAAGATTTGAAACAGAGGGAGTATAATAAAAGATTTGAAACAGAGGGAGTATAATAAAAAATGGGACAACTGAAACTTACTCTTCCATCACTCTCGTCTTTCATTGTTATTTTTTTAATTTAAGTATTTAGTTAAAAGAGGAAGTAAAGAATAAAATGACAGTTATTTTATCTTGTTAATGGATTTCATTTAAGATTCATTGAAGAGATTTTTGCTTATATTCATTAAAATAAAACCAAACAGTTAGAAATCAATAATACTAAGCACATATTTATTAAATTCGATTTTTTAATATTAATATGCAAATTAGCCTTCCCGTTCACACTGTAAACCGCTATTTTGTTGTATATATAAATATAATTGAATGTTGTTAGTATGTAGACATAGTTAACAGTATTAATAATGTAAGACAATTTTATTAATAATTGAGGTTTAGATAAAAATAAAATCATGGAGAATATGATGTCAATAACTAAGGGAATTGTGACTTGAGTAGGAATATAGTTTCGGTTACACACAGAAAAACACACAATCTCCATTATAATAAGAAGATATTCTACAAGATAATCTACAAAAGTAAACTTTTGTAAATCAGCTAATTTCTTTTCTTTCTTTCTTTTTTTTTTTTCTTTATTTATTTATTTATTTATTTATTTATTGAGGAAGAGAAGCTCTCAAAGTATTTTGACTAATTTTATCGTCATACCTAAGCGACTAGATTTGCTGAGGCAAACAAATTAGCACTAATCTTACTAAAACAAATAAATACTTTCAATGCCTTAGACACACTCTTTAACTTATATCGGATAAGTTTGTTGGGTTTCTAAAGAAGAAAATATTTAAAGGTCATACGGTACTTTGATTTTATTATTGGTTTGGTTTGGTTTGTTTTACGGCATATCAACCTCGGTGGGTCATTTAATGCCGACAAAGTTGTGAAATAAATTCATTCTTAATGCATAATACAATTTTGTTTATCAACTCATGTTTTTCTATTTAACCCATAGATGGGACCCTAACAGGTACTAGGTTTTATTCTTAGCAGTAGTAGTAGTAGTAGTAGTAGTAGTAGTCGTTTTTGTTGTTGTTGTTGTTGTTATTGTTATTGTTGTTGTTGTTGTTGTTGTTGTTGTTGTTTATAAAATGTGGCTCCAAAAAAGAAAAAAAAGTCATATGAATTATCAAGCCTCATCTCAAAAAGTCATATGAATTATCAAGCCTCATCTCAAAAATTCAGACAAAAATTATTTCTTAGAAAATGATCTACCTGTAAATAAATTTGTTCATAAATGAATAAATATTGAAAAATGTATAATTTGTAAACTGTATAATCTACAATTAACGATTGTAAAGACTGAGATAAATGGAGATATGTTTTGATTGAATGGAAATAAATCCTGATTACAATCATATTGTTGGATTCATTAGAATTTATATAACGATTTCACTTTTAAGTCAGACAATAGTAATTTACTTGTGAGCAGTTAAATTTATATCTGTTTTGCTAAAAATAAAACTAATAATTAATTTCAATATGAATTATTTTCTATTAATTATTATGAAACAATATTTGTGTGGGATGTACGATGTTGACAATAGAATTGTATTGTATATTTACATTGAAATGCAGAACAAAATTTAATATCAGACAAAAGTTCATATTTTAATTAAAAGTACATCCTATTCAGGAAATTACAGTATAGGTTCTGATTTGTTAATCAAATATTCATTATCTACAAGTATGTGTTCAGACTTCTTTTTATTGTTTACATTTAGATATATATATTTACCAATAAGATTATCAAGAAACGTTGATTGTGAATTGGTTGTTTGTAAGTTGTAAACCTTCCCACAATGCTCAGTGGTGTCCGCCATTTTTTGTCTATGGCGAAGCTGCCACTTCGAAAGGAAGTAAACATTGATATAACCTTTGACAATGCAGTTCAGAATAGCCAGCATCTCACGAACGAACAAAAAGTATCTTATTCGCGAATGAAGGCTGACTGTTGTCCGGCATTATCATGAGTTCCACTGATATTGTTCTCAACACCTGATAAGATACATCCGGTAACAGGTAGAGTTAAAGAAGTCAAATAAAAAAAGAAAAAGTTTACGATGTTGATGGTAATGATGGTTGTGATGTTGATGGTAACTAGCAGGACCTGTGGATGTTTGACATACCACAGTATGATTATTTAATTATTAAAATGTTTGACATACCACAGTATGATTATTTAATTATTAAAATGTTTGACATACCACAGTATGATTATTTAATTATTAAAATTTGACATACCACAGTATGATTATTTAATTATTAAAATGTTTGATGTGTTTACTTAAGAGCTATTGCCAAAATAGTTCAATATGTAAAAAGTATAATTATCTTGATTTAACTCTCTTTCACTCTCTCTTAAAAGGGGGCATGTAAAATATCTACATTGGGTTGCCGATAAAAATCGGGGGGAGGCGTTTAATTAATGCAGGAGGCCACAGTATGATAACTTAATTATTACAATGTTTGATATGCTTACTTATATAAAATAGTTCAATATGTAAAAAGTATAATAATCTTCATTTAACTCTCTCTCTCTCTCTCTCTCTCTCTCTCTCTCTCTCTCTCTCTCTCTCTCTCCCTTCTTTTCCTCTTTTCATTACGTTCAATTGAAACAGATTAGCGTTATCACTTCTGCACGCTCATCCCCTCTCTGTATCTTTTCCCTACTCTCTTTCTTCTTTCTTTCTCTCTTTCTTTCTTTCTTTCTTTCTTTCTTTCTTTCTTATTATATCTTTTCTGTGTATCATATCATTTTTCTTCCCTTTCTTTATAATAAAACCGGAATAGTCCATTATCTAACTGAGGTAACGACACTCATAAGAAATAAGAATTCGGTGTATAAGCAACAGCTGATAATCAGGATTTACATTTTTGCATTTCATCTTGTGCGATTTGGACGGTCTCATTTTTAACCAGAGTGTGTTGCAAGATGATAACGGTCGTACTTTTAAGGAACGTGAGTATTGATATAGAGATAGTGATGATGAGGATATTTCTTAATACTCCAGTGACCCCCACTCGATATCCCCCCCCCCTAGCTTAATTATCAATTGTTAATTCTTATCAAAGTATCGTCACTGGCATGTCATCGTTTCTCATGAACAGTGCAAGGGTCCGGCTTAGCTCAGTCGGTAGACTACCTGCCCAGGAATAGTAAGGTTCCTGGTTCGATACCGGTCTTCGCCACCACAGTGCATGCGTAGCACAGTTTGCGTAAACTGATCTATGCGTTAACGTGAGGAGCTGGCGGTGGGTGTGCGGCTCCACCTCAGCGAAAATATCCCTCCCCCTGATCAAGGGCTAGGGAATAGGGAATAGACACGATCACTGTCATGATGATGATGATGATGATATGAATGCGCACGTTGTGTAACGGTTTTCGTCGTAGGAAGTGAACTCGGCTACCCGAGTTCAAATCCTGAACTAAGCTGGCTGCATTTCATATAGCGCTTCTACCCTTGGGTATTCTCCCTCCAGTTATGCGTAAATAGGCGGACTAAGCTCT
The DNA here is from genome assembly GCA_023376005.1 of Doryteuthis pealeii. Lineage (NCBI taxonomy): Eukaryota > Metazoa > Mollusca > Cephalopoda > Myopsida > Loliginidae > Doryteuthis > Doryteuthis pealeii. The sequence continues at coordinate 1,300,338 of CM042163.1, forward strand.
TCAACCTCGGTTTGACAACCAGTCTACGAGAAGGAAAACTCTGAATTCAAACCAGTTGTATGTATTAACCAAACCTCTCCACCAAGGATAGCTTGCGACACATTCTAAGGGAAGTACAGCTGGTTTATAATTAAGTTTTCCTTCTCCTAGACGTGCGTATGTGTATGCGTATGTGAAACTGCGCATGTATTTCAATACGCATGTGCCTGTATGTGTGAATACATGTGTATATATATATATATATATATACTAGCAAATATATGCACCCTACGGGTGCAAGTATTTAAGTTTAAATGTAATAAAATATTGTATTAAATTAGAAAGGCTAATGAAACTAAATAAGAATACAGATAAAAAAATTTGAAACAGAGGGAGTATAATAAAAGATTTGAAACAGAGGGAGTATAATTAAAAATGGAACAACTGAAACTTACTCTTCCATCACTCTCGTCTTTCATTGTTATTTTTTCTAATATTTAGTTATAAGAGGAAGTAAAGAATAAAATGACAGTTATTTTATCTTGTTAATGGATTTCATTTAAGATTCATTGAAGAGATTTTTGCTTATATTCATTAAAATAAAACCAAACAGTTAGAAATCAATAATACTAAGCACATATTTATTAAATTCGATTTTTAAATATTGATATGCAAATTAGCCTTCCCATTCACACTGTAAACTGCTATTTTGTTGTATATATAAATATGATTGCATGTTGTCAGTATGTAGACATAGTTAACAGTATTAATAATGTAAGACAATTTTATTAATAATTGAGGTTTATATAAAAATAAAATCATGGAGAATGTGATGTCAATAACTAAGAGAATTGTGACTTGAGTAGGAATATAGTTTCGATTACAGACAGAAAAACACACAATCTCCATTATAATAAGATGTGTGTGTGTGTGTGTGAGCATGTATATATGTGTGTGTGTGTATGCGTAGATGTGTCTGTGTGCTCAGGCATGCGTTGGTGAGTGTATGAATGTGTGTGTGCGTAAGTGACTCTCTCTCTCTCTCTCTCTCTCTCTCTGTGTGTGTGTGTGTGTGTGTGTGT
>CM042163.1:1306398-1307570 GCA_023376005.1 Doryteuthis pealeii
GTGTGTGTGTATATATATATATATATATATATTTTATCTTATATGTGTGTGTGTATGTATGTTGTGTGTGTTGTGTGTGTTATATCACTGATATTAAGCACTCTATATTTTTAAATATAGCAACTCTATTATCATTATTAAGCAGCACCCACAAAGAGCAACTATATGGCCACCTGCCCCCATCCCACAAACCATACAGGTGAGACGGACTAGACATGCAGGTCAACTCTGGAGAGGGCAAGGACGAGATCGTAAGCGACTTCTGTGAAGCCAGCGCATGGGCGCGCTATGTGGGACGCAAAGCCAGGACCTACATTGCGCACTATGTAGGGATACTGGCTGGCAGCGCAGAGGAGCTGCTGGATATGATAATAGGGAAGGCTGCGAGAGATCATCATGGATATCCGTGCAAACTGCGCGACATGATGATGATGATGACATACTAATATATATATATATTTATAATATATAATATATATACTATCTGTGTGTGTGTGTGTGTGTGTGGCGTGTGTTGCGTGCCATGTATGAGTGTCTACGTGTCTGTGTGTATGTGTGTGTATTTCTGCGTGTGTCTTGTGTCTAAGGTCTCAAAATGAAAAAGCGATATACATAGTTTCCACTATTTCTTCGAAGTAAATTCAATGGCTATTGTATAGAGGCATCTTTCAACGGACGGCTGACTACTACTAAAACGTAAGGACAAAGTACATTACTATAGTTCAGTTTCACGTCCAGCTATTCAAATCCCCCCAAATTTAGGGGGGGGGGGGGTACCCCCTCACCACCACATTATACACAACACGATCACAATTTTTAGTGATTTCGAAAAAAAAATAATCTCTTGGGGATTTTCAGCCACAAATCATAGTTAACGGTGACATCAAGCTAAAAAAAAGAGGGAGACGAAAAAGATTTTTTTTTGGGGGGGGTAGGGTTGGGGGGTTAGTGAGTGGTGTGGGGGGGGATGGGGTGGGGGGGCTGGAGAAACAAGCAACGAAAAGAGGTTTGGAAGAAGAAGGAAAGTGGCGAGTTGACTCGAAATAAAAGGCGCAGACACGAGATTCTGCCAATCTGTTGCTTCTTTTTGGCAGAATAAGCAAGGGGACTTTAGAAGGCATCAAATCCAGTTTTTTTTTTTGTTTTTTGTTTTTTTTGTTTTTTTTTTTTTT
>CM042163.1:1307670-1317670 GCA_023376005.1 Doryteuthis pealeii
CGAGAAATCTGCGAAAACCAGCAGTGTAATGGTTAGAATCCCCGCATGTCAGCCTGGCAGTTAGGGTTCGAATCACACACAAAGCGGCTTCTGTCTATAACTCTGCTGATGAGGCATTAATAGCCGAATGTACATACAGAGATTGACTTTTTCTCAATTTGTTTACGCTTTTACATTTGAACAGATATATTTCGCCTAATTCATTAATATCAATAATTAATGCAAATCAAGTATGACTTCAATTAGCACATATTCTCATAAAATTGTCGGCTTACTTCTCATATTATATATATTATTATATAATAATATATATATATATATATATATATATATATTATATGTATATATATATATATGATATATATATATATATATATCAGAATTAACCTTGAAGATCCTATCGGCTAAAATCTACAATTCCTACTGCTTAACTGTTTGTTTTTTTTGAAAGAAAACTTGTGAGCCCCTCCTCCTACCTAATTCCTACTGCTACTGGTTTGTTTTTGGAAAGAAACTTGTGGAGCCCCTCCTCCTACTATTCCTACTGCTACTGTTTGTTTTTTGAAAAGAAAACTTGTGAGCCCCTCCTCCTACAATTCCTACTGCTACTGTTTGTTTTGAAAGAAAACTTGTGAGCCCCTCCTACTACTAATTCCTACTGCTACTGTTTGTTTTTTGAAAGAAACTTGTGAGCCCCTCCTACTACTAATTCCTACTTGCTACTGTTTGTTTTTGAAAGAAACTTGTGAGCCCTCCTCCTACTAATTCCTACTTGCTATGTGTTTTTGAAAGAAAACTTGTGAGCCTCCTACTACTAATTCCTACTGCTACTGTTTTGTTTTTAAAGAAACTTGTGAGCCCCTCCTCCTTACTATTCCTACTGCTTACTGGTTTGTTTTGAAAGAAAATTCGTTGAGCCCCTCCTATACTAATTCTACGTACTGTTTTGTTTTTTGAAAGAAAACTTTGTGAGCCCCTCCTACTAATAATTCATACTGCTACTGTTTGTTTTTGAAAGAAAACTTTGTGAGCCCCTCCTAACTACTAATTTCCTACTGCTACTGTTTGTTTTTTGGAAAGAAACTTGTGAGCCCCTCCTCCTACAATTCCTACTTGCTACTGTTTGTTTTTTGAAAGAAACTTGTGAGCCCCTCCTACTACTAATTCCTATGCTACTGTTTTGTTTTTTTGAAAGAAACTTTGTGAGCCCCCTCCTCCTACTAATTCCAACTTGCTTACTGTTTGTTTTTGAAAGAAACTTTGTGAGCCCCTCCTACTACTAATTCTACTGCTACTGTTTGTTTTTGAAAGAAAACTTGTTGAGCCCCTCTCCTACTATCCTACTGCTACTTGTTTAGTTTTTTGAAAGAAACTTGTGAGCCCCTCCTTACTACTAATTTTTACCTACTGCTACTGTTTTGTTTTTTTGAAAAGAAACTTTGAGCCCCTCCTCCTACTAATTCTACTTGCTACTGTTGTTTTTGAAAGAAACTTGTGAGGCCCCTCCTATACTAATTCTACTGCTACTGTTGTTTTGAAAGAAACTTGTGAGCCCCTCCTCCTACTAAATTCCTACTTGCTACTGTTGTTTTGGGAAAGAAAACTTGTGAGCCCCTCCTACTACTAATTCCTACTTGCTACTGTTTGTTTTTTGAAAGAAACTTGTTGAGCCCCTCCTCCTTACTAATTTCCGTACTGCTACTGTTTGTTTTTGAAGAAAACTTGTGAGCCCCTCCCTCCTACTAATTCCTACTGCTACTGTTTGTTTTTGAAAAGAAACTTGTGAGCCCCTCCTACTACTAATTCCTACTGCTACTGTTTTTTTTGGAAAGAAACTTTGTGAGCCCCTCCTCCTACTAATTCCTACTGTACTGTTTGTTTTGAAAAAAACTTGTAAGCCCCTCCTTACTACTTAATTCCTTACTGCTACTGTTTTGTTTTTGAAAGAAACTTGGTGAGCCCCTCCTCCTACTAATTACTACTGACTACTGTTTGTTTTTGAAGAAAAACTTGTGAGCTCCTCCTACTTACTAATCTCTGCTACTGTTTGTTTTTGAAAGAAACTTTGGTGAAGCCCCTCCTCCTACTTAATTCCTACTGCTACTGGTTTGTTTTGAAAGAAACTTGTTGAGCCCCTCCTACTACTTAATTCCTACTGTCTACGTTTGTTTTTGAAAGAAACTGTGAGCCCCTCCTCCTACTAATCCTTACTGCTACTGTTTTGTTTTTGAAAGAAACTTTGTGAGCCCTCCTCCTTTTACTAATTCCTACTGCTACTGTTTGTTTTGAAGAAACTTTTGTGAGCCCCCCTACCTACTATTTCCTACTGCTACTGTTTGTTTTTGAAAAAACTTGTAAGCCCCTCCTCCTTACTAATTCCTCTGCTACTGTTTGTTTTTGAAAGAAAACTTGTGAGCCCTCCTACTACTAATTTCCTACTGCTACTGTTTTTTTTTGAAAGAAACTTGTGAGGCCCTTCCTCCTTACTAATTCCTACTGCTACTGTTTGTTTTTGAAAGAAACTTGTGAGCCCCTTTACTACTAATTCCTACTGCTTACTGTTTGTTTTTGGAAAGAAACTTGTGAGCCCCTCCTCTTACTAAATCCTACTTGCTACTGTTTAGTTTTTGAAAGAAACTTGTGAGCCCCTCCTTACTACTAATTTACTAGCTACTGTTGTTTTTGAAAGAAACTTGTGTGCCCCTCCTCCTACTAATTTCCTACTGCTACTGTTTTGTTTTTTTGAAAGAAACTTGTGAGCCCTCTCCTACTAATCCTACTGCTACTGTTTGTTTTTTGAAAGAAACTTGTGAGCCCCCCTACTACTAATCTACTGCTACTGTTGTTTTTGAAAGAAACTTTGTGAGCCCCTCCTCCTACTAAATTCCTACTGCTACGTTTTTTTGAAAGAAAAAACTTGTGAGCTCCTCCTACCTACTAATTCCTACTTGCTACTGTTTGTTTTTGAAAGAAACTGTTGAGCCCCTCCTCCTACTAATTCCTACTGCTACTGTTTGTTTTTGAAGAAACTTGTGAGCCCCTCCTCTACTTAATTTCCACTGCTTACTGTTTTTTTGAAAGAAACTTGTGAGCTCCCCTCCTACAATTCCTACTGCTACTGTTTGTTTTTGAAAGAAACTTGTGAGCCCCTCCTCCTACTAATTCCTTACTGCTACTGGTTTTGTTTTTGAAAGAAACTTGTGAAGCCCCTCCTCCACTAATTCCTTACTGCTACTGTTTGTTTTTTGAAAGAAACTTTGTGAGCTCCTTCCCTCCTACTATTCCTACTGCTACTGTTTGTTTTTGAAAGAAAACTTGTGAGCCCCTCCTCCTACTAATTCCTACTGCTACTGTTTTGTTTTGAAAAGAAACTTGTGAGCCCCTCCTCCTTACTAATTCCTACTGTTACTGTTTGTTTTTTGAAAAGGAAACTTGTGAGTCCTCCTTCCTACTAATTTCCTTACTGCTTACTGTTTGTTTTTGAAAGAAACTTGTGAGCCCCTCCCCTTACTAATTCCTACTTGCTACTGATTTGTTTTTGAAAGAAAACTTTTGAAGCCCCTCCTCCTACTAATTCCTTACTGCTACTGTTTGTTTTTGAAAGAAACTGTGAGCCCTCCTACTACTAATTCCTACTGGCTACTGTTTGTTTTTGAAAGAAACTTGTGAGCCCCTCCTCCTACTAATTTCCTACTGCTACTTGTTTGTTTTTGAAAGAAACTTGTAGCCCCTCCTCCTTACTAATTTTCCTACTTGCTTACTGGTTTGTTTTTGAAAGGAAACTTGTGAAGCCTCCTACACTAATTCCTTACTGCTACTGGTTTTGGTTTTTTTCAAAAACAAACAGTTAGCAGTAGGAATTCAGTAGGAGGAGGGTCACAAGTTTCTTTCAAAAACAAACATAGCAGTTAGGAATTAGTAGTAGGAGGGGCTCACAAGTTCTTTCAAAAACAAACAGTAGCAGTAGGAAATTATAGGAGGAGGGGGCTCACAAGTTTCTTTCAAAAAACAAACAGTAGCAGTAGGATTAGTAGGAGAGGGGCTCACAAGTTTCTTTCAAAAACAAACAGTAGCAGTAGAATTAGTAGTAAGGAGGGGCTCACAAGTTCTTTTCAAAAACCAAACAGTAGCACCAGTAGGAATTAGTAGAGAGGAGGGGCTCACAAGTTTTCTTTCAAAAACAAACAGTTGCAGTAGGGAATTAGTAGGAGGAGGGGCTCACAAGTTTCTTTTTCAAAAAACAACAGTATAGCAGTAGGAAATCAGTAGGAGGAAGGAGCTCACAAGTTTCTTTCAAAAACAAACAGTTAGCAAGTAGGAATTAGTAGGGAGGAGGGGCTCAACAAGTTCTTTCAAAAACAAACATAGCAGTTAGGAATTAGTAGGAGGAGGGGCTCACAAGTTTCTTTCAAAAAACAACAGTAGCAGTAGAATTATAGTAGGAGGAGGAGCTCACAAGATTCTTTTTCAAAACAAACAGTAGCAGTAGGAATTAGTAGTAGGAGGGGCTCACAAGTTTCTTTTCAAAAACAAACAGTAGCAGTAGGAATTAGTAGTAGGAGAGGGCTCACAATTTCTTCAAAAACAACAGTAGCGTAGGGAATTAGTAGGAGGGAGGACTCACAAGTTTCTTTTCAAAAACAACAGTAGCAGTTAGGAATTAGTAGTAGGAGGGGCTCACCAAGTTTCTTTCAAAAACAAACAGTAGCAGTAGGAATTAGTAGTAGGAGGGGCCACAAGTTTCTTTCAAAAAAACAAACAGTAGCAGTTAGGAATTTAGTGGAGAGGAGCTCACAAGTTTCTTTCAAAAACAAACAGTAGCAGTAGGAAATTAGTAGTAGGAGGGGGCTCACCAAGTTTCTTTTCAAAAAAAAACAGTAGCAGTAGGAATTAGTAGTAGGAGGGGCTCACAAGTTTCTTTCAAAAAACAAACAGTTTAGCAGTAGGAATTAGTAGGAGGAGGGGCTCACAAGTTTTCTTTCAAAAAACAAACAGTAGCAGTAGAATTAGTAGGAGGAGGGGGCTCACAAGTTTCTTTTCAAAACAAAACAGTAGCAGTAGGAATTAGTAGTAGGAGGGGCTCACAAGTTTTCTTTTCAAACAAAACAGTAGCAGTAGGAATTAGTAGTAGGAGGGCTCACAAGTTTCTTTCAAAAACAAACAGTAGCAGTAGGAATTAGTAGTAGGAGGGGCTCACAAGTTCTTTCAAAAACAAACAGTAGCAGTAGGAATTAGTAGGAGGAGGGGCTCACAAGTTTCTTTCAAAAACAAACAGTAGCAGTAGGAATTAGTAGTAGGAGGGGCTCACAAGTTTCTTTCAAAAACAAACAGTAGCAGTAGGAATTAGTAGGAGGAGGGCTCACCAAGTTCTTTCAAAAACAAACAGAGCAGTAGGAATTAGTAGTTCAGTTTCTTCAAAAACAGTAGCAGTAGGAATTAGTAGGAGGAGGGGCTCACAAGTTTCTTTCAAAAACAAACAGTAGCAGTAGGAATTATAGTAGGAGGAGGGCTCACAAGTTTCTTTTCAAAAACAAACAGTAGCAGTAGGAATTAGTAGTAGGAGGGGCTCTCACAAGTTTCTTTCAAAACAAACAGTAGCAGTAGGAATTAGTAGGAGGAGGGGCTCACAAGTTTCTTTCAAAAACAAACAGTAGCAGTAGGAATTAGTAGTAGGAGGGCTCACAAGTTTCTTTCAAAAACAAACAGTAGCAGTAGGAATTAGTAGTAGGAGGGGCTCACAAGTTTCTTTCAAAAACAAACAGTAGCAGTAGGAATTAGTAGTAGGAGGGGCTCACAAGTTTCTTTCAAAACAAACAGTAGCAGTAGGAATTAGTAGTTTCTTTCAAAAACAAACAGTAGCAGTAGGAATTTAGTAGTAGGAGGGCTCACAAGTTTCTTTCAAAAACAAACAGTAGCAGTAGGAATTAGTAGGAGGAGGGGCTCACAAGTTTCTTTTTCAAAAACAAACAGTAGCAGTAGGAATTAGTAGGAGGAGGGGCTCACAAGTTTTCTTTCAAAACAAACAGTAGCAGTAGGAATTAGTAGTAGGAGGGCTCACAAGTTTCTTTCAAAAACAAACAGTAGCAGTAGGAATTAGTAGGAGGAGGGGGGGCTCACAAGTTTCTTTCAAAAACAAACAGTAGCAGTAGGAATTAGTAGTAGGAGGGGCTCACAAGTTTCTTTTTTCAAAAACAAACAGTAGCAGTAGGAATTAGTAGGAGGAGGGGCTCACAAGTTTCTTTCAAAACAAACAGTAGCAGTAGGAATTAGTAGTAGGAGGGGCTCACAAGTTTCTTTCAAAAACAAACAGTAGCAGTAGGAATTAGTAGGAGGAGGGGCTCACAAGTTTCTTTCAAAACAAACAGTAGCAGTAGGAATTAGTAGTAGGAGGGGCTGTTCTTTCAAAAACAACAGTAGCAGTAGGAATTAGTAGGAGGAGGGGCTCACAAGTTTTCTTTCAAAAACAAACAGTAGTTAGTAGTAGGAGGGGCTCACAAGTTTCTTTCAAAAACAAACAGTAGCAGTAGGAATTAGTAGGAGGAGGGGCTCACAAGTTTCTTTCAAAAACAAACAGTAGCAGTAGGAATTAGTAGTAGGAGGGGCTCACAAGTTTCTTTTCAAAAACAAACAGTAGCAGTAGGAATTAGTAGTAGGAGGGGCTCACAAGTTTCTTTCAAACAAAAACAGTAGCAGTAGGAATTAGTAGTAGGAGGGGCTCACAAGTTTCTTTCAAAACAAACAGTAGCAGTAGGAATTAGTAGTAGGAGGGGGGCTCACAAGTTTCTTTCAAAAACAAACAGTAGCAGTAGGAATTAGTAGTAGGAGGGGCTCACAAGTTTCTTTCAAAAAAACAGTAGCAGTAGGAATTAGTAGGAGGAGGGGCTCCACAAGTTTCTTTCAAAAACAAACAGTAGCAGTAGGAATTAGTAGTAGGAGGGGCTCACAAGTTTCTTCAAAACAAAACAGTAGCAGTAGGAATTAGTAGTAGGAGGGGGCTCACAAGTTTCTTTAAAAACAAACAGTAGCAGTAGGAATTAGTAGGAGGAGGGGCTCACAAGTTTCTTTCAAAAACAAACAGTAGCAGTAGGAATTAGTAGGAGGGAGGGGCTCACAAGTTTCTTTCAAAAACAAACAGTAGCAGTAGGAATTAGTAGAGGAGGGGCTCACAAGTTTCTTTCAAAACAAACAGTAGCAGTAGGAATTAGTAGATTTTACCGATAGGTCTTCAGTTAATTCTGATATATATATATATATATATACCATTATATATTATATATATATATATATATATATATATATATATATATATATATATATATATATAAATATATATAGAGAGTAAGCCGACAATTTATGAAAATATGTGCTTAATTGAAGTCATACTTGATTTGAAAATTAATTAGTTGATAATTAATGAATTAGGCGAATATATCTGTTCAAATGTAAAGCGTAAACAAATTGAGAAAAAGTCAATCTCTGTATGTACATTTCGGCCTATTATGCCTCATCAGCAGAGTTATAGACAGGAAGCCGCTTTGTGTGTGATTCGAACCCTAACTGCCAGGCTGACATGCGGGGATTCTAACCATTACACTAGCTGGTTTTCGCAGATTTCTCGTTTGTTTTTAAACTGATATATCGTACATTTTTTGTAGACTTACTGCATGACAGTATGAGAGTAAACAAACAGTTTGTTTGAGATGGTGATAGCCGACAATTTTGGGGAGAATATTTGCTTAATTGGAGTCATAGCTAATACACACACACACATATATATATATATATATATATATATATATATATATATTGAGAGACAGAAACAGACAGAGAGACCGAGAAAGAAGGCGTGGGTTATTGCAAAGTTTATATTAGTCTACCTCAAAACCAAGTAGAAAAACTTTTATTCAGTTTTTACAAGAAAAGCAAAACTCCAAGTAAATCTGCTACAGATAACCTGATTGTTTACATTCACACAGCGCCATATTTTCTTCTATAAATTTAATGTTTGTTTTCAAAGTAATTTCATATTGAGATAAAATGGCACAATCTTGTAATTTTCTGTATCAAAACAACAAATTCCTAGCCTCTTCTTTCACAACATCACAGTTCGTTTTCCTTTTATATATAATATATATATATATATATATATATATATATATTATATATATATATATATATATAAGTTAAAAGAAAGGAAATGAATCCGACAATATGAGTATGAAAAGGTAGAATGAAAACATCACATAATTCTGTTAAAGAGAAAACAATTTATAATATAAACATAGCTGATACTGATCAATATTTCGATTTTATAAAAATCATCATCAGAGCTCATTCACTCCGTAGTTGTTTGTCCTTATGGCATTATTTTGTGCAACAATTATAAGTGATTCTATTTCTCTTTTGAGGTTTCCTTTTCTTAACCATGTCCAAGTCTTTTCATGTGCAACCTCATCTATTTGTCGTTTGAAGCGTCCATATAATTGTTTTTCTTCCCATCTCTTACTTGTCTTGTTCTTGTCTAGTGTGTGTTGGGTTGAGTTTTAAAAGGTTAGAATAAAACTAATATATATATATATATATATATATATATATATATATATATATATATTGGCACACTTAATTTTTGTTACTTTTATTTTTAATGTACAATCACAATAGACGTGGGTTATACGATGACAATGAATGCGTTTGTTTGTGTTTGTGCAATAATAATCTCAAATTAACTCTCTCTCTCTCTCTCTCTCTCTCTCTCTCTCTCTCTCTCTCTCTCTCTCTCTCTCTCTCTCTCTCTTCTTTAATCTTTTCACTATGTTCAAATGAAACATATTAGCGTTATCGATTCCGCACGCTCAATCCCCCCTCTCTATCTTTCTCCTACTTTCTTTCTTTCTTACTATATTTTTCCGTATAGCATGTCCTTTTTCTTCTCTTTCTTTCTTTAAGATAAAAACGGAATGGTCCATTATTTAGCTGAGGCGAAGACATTTTCTTTTTTCTTTATATATATATATATATTTATTTATTTATTTATTTATTTATTTATTGGGCACACTTTCTTTTCTTATCGTTATTTTTATTTTTAATGTACAATCACAATAGACGTGGGTTATACGATGACAATGAATGCGTTTGTCGTCTGCCAGTGGAGTAAAGGCCACCATCGCCAACTCCTCCCCTTCCTCCCCTTCCTCCTCCTCTTTCTTCCCCTCCCCTTCCGACTCCTTTTCTCCTCCTCTTTTCTCCCCCCTCCTACTCCTCCTCTCACCTGAAATCCTTCTAAGCCTCAAGCCCGCCATTATTTTCTTCTTTTGTTCATAGCGCCGGTGTCAGGTTATTTGATAGCCTTTCTACATTTTCTCACTTGTCATTCAGGATCACCGCAGATTGGAAAAAATAATTCAAATCAGTTCTTTACAATCCCCACCTCAGAAATGTCTCCCCCCACCTCACTCCTCCGTATCCTCCTACTACTATTCTCTTCTTCTTCTTCTTCTTCTTCTTCTTCTTCTTCTTCTTCTTCTTCTTCTTCCGCCTTCTTCTCTTTAATGGATACATACCAGAAATTGTGGGTGTAATAATAATAATAATAATAATAATAATAATAATATAAACAAAAATAGTATAAACAAAAATAATATAAATAAAAATAATAAAAACTATGTACTCTGCGAATGTTGCAAACTAGCACAAGAGAATACAAAACTAGACATGACTGGGTTGGGAAGGTGATCCACTGGGAATTATGCAAAAAATTAAATGTTGACCATACAACAAAATGGTATATGCATAAACCAGAATCTGTTCTTGTGAACGAAACGCATAAAATTCTCTGAGACTTTGAAATAAAATCGGATCACCTTATCCCAGCAAGAAGACCAGACCTAGTGTTGATAACAAAAAAGAAAGAACTTGTCAACTGGTGGATTTTGCAGTGCCAGCAGTTCACAGGGTGAAGCTAAAGGAAAATGAAAAAATGGACAAATATCTGGACCTTGCA